>CAJFCO010018300.1:58084-116829 GCA_904066015.1 Synergus gifuensis
AATTAAATATCTTTTCACTCTATAGATGTATTCTTTTAAACGAGGGTTTTCAAATGAACCTAAAAATTCAATTTTTTCATTTTATTCAAAAATTCGTAAAATTACAGATTTCTTCGCTAATTCTAGGAATAATTCGAACCCACAAAATGAGGAAATCGAATTTTCAGGTTAGAACTTCGGTCCAACATCCTTAAATTGATAACTTTACATATAAACATAAATTCCTTAAATTAAAGAAAACCTATAATTTATTTCAGCGTGGTCCGATCACTCATAATTCGCTTCTCCACTAAAAGAAAAGCGAATATCACTTTTTAAGATAATGGATACTTTTTTTTAGATGATATGAATTCGACTTTCGCAGAAATAATCACACAATAAGATATTCTCGTTGTTAACAAAACTTTACTTTCATCACCGTAGCGTCTCTGATTGAAAGATACTTGTCGAAACGAAAATTGACTTTTTGTAAATATGTAAGGTTTTTTTTAATTTTGAAACAACATTGTCAATAAAAATCGTAAGTCCAAGAATTGATGAGTTTTAAAAGTATGATGAGAAATTGCTTAAATGAGGTGTTTTAGTGTCTTGTCACATAATTCTGCGTTAAAATATATTTAGGTAGAACTTTTTTCTACGTTGTAAGTTAACTTAGTCTCGAACAAGCACTTGCAATTACTTTTAAAGTTTTATTTTTTGTAATAAAGTTGTAATATAAAAATACTAAGAACTTGTCATAAGGAATAAAATCGATATGTAGGTAACGATCATTTTTGTAAAACTGAACTCATTTTTCCGCTTTTTTCATCCCTTATTTTAAGTTCATGTTATTTTAAGAAAATAACCATTTAAGATTGAGTTATTATTTATACTCCTTTCTTGTTTTGTTATTTTTAAGAATACAACTCAATAGGTGGAAAGTGAAAATGTTTTGTTATTAATTTAAGTCTTAGGAAATATAATGGATATTACTGAAAGATTTTTGTTATCTTGGAACCTAACATCCTTTAGATAACAAGCTTCACAGTCCCTATGAGGAAAAAATAATATAAATAGAGTACTTTTTTCTTTTTTTACCAAAAATAGATAGTTTTACAATGTGAGGAGCAAAAAGAAAAAAGTTTGTTATGGTTTTCATGTAAATTATTTTTACAAATTTCCAAAATATATATAAATTGGGATTCTCATCTATTTTTATAAAAAATCATCTTCACTTTTTTTTTACTGTGATAACTGCTATTGAATGAATATAGGATACTTGAGGGACCAAATCTTAAAAATAGGAGTCATTAAGTGCCGGTCTGTGAGGCCTCAGATAATAAATTCAAAGATTTCAAAATTATTTTCTAAATTATTCTAGAGAATAATTGAACAAGGTTCTCAGTAAAACGATCTCAATTGATGAAAATATTATATTCTGTTCTTCTCTTTATCTCTGTAGTGCATTACTGTCACCTGATTTTATACAAATTGTATTTAGAAATATATAAAAGAAGGGCAGAGTAAAGTCTAATTGTAAATAACACTGTCACTTATTAGTTATAAATTGTTTGTATATATTGTTCGCTTTAGTTTGGCTGGCGACGGGCCAGTGGCTCATTTCCCTCTGAAGGTCTAGTGGCAAGGATTTAAGAACAGATTCCTTTCTGGACGGCGCGGAAATCGAAGGTGAAGGTCCAAGTCTCAAGCTGGCCATTTCGTTACTCGGTGATTCCCTGTGTGATTCTCTCAGCCAAACTTCTAGCTTCGTTTTTTTCGGAGAAGGTTCAGCTTCACAGGGCAAATCTTCATCATCGATTTGCTGACAAGTTCCAGCCACAGGTTTCGGACTATTGATTGAATCTGAACTAATCGAGAGAAGGCTGTTCTCAAAATGTGAATTCGAAACATCGGAAGCATCGTTGCTGTCCTGATTTGTACTCATTGGAGATCCAACTTTGGAATCTAGGATTCCCTCTTCGGAACTGATATCGAGAACGGATTGGACGGCGACCTGTTTTCTCAAAAAGGATGTGATGCTGCTTCTTCCAGAAGTCCTCTCTTGGAATTTTGTGAAGGCAACTCCGAGGAGAGTCAAGTGAAAAGGTTTCGACACATCGACTGCTCTGTGGAAAAGCTTCATGGCGAGGGCAAGCATTTTTGCGTGATCGTAAACTCCGTTTTTTGTGAGGGGCAAAAGATGCTGAGGTAAAGCACACTGTCTCGTTTCCCTTTTTCCAGAATTTGGTTTGTTGAAGTCCTGTTTACGAACTGTGAGTTTCATGGCAATGGGGATTCGACCGTCCTCGGTCGCAAGTTCTGTAAGTCTTCGGAGGAGAGCACCAAGTCGGGATTCGACTTCATCTACGAGAGAGATGTTTCTGAAGCCATCCTCGAGGCCGATTGATTGAGGTTTACCTGAAGGTTTCACAACTGAGTCGTCTATTCCCTCTGCCAAGTCCTTTAGCTTCCTTGCGAGATCTTTTCCTATTTTCTGCTCGAGCTTTTCCAGGGAAATCTTCCGCAGATCTTCGACTGTTGTGATTTCGTTCACCTGTAAACAGATATTAATTTCAGTGAAAAATTTTTCAATGGAAGTTTCTTAAACTATTAAGGGCGTTGATTTCAAGTTTTAATCTTAAAATTTGATTTGTTCATTATAATTAAATTCTTTTTTTCGTTCTGTAGCTACACTTATATTTTGAAAAAGAGTATGTCTACAGACATTTTGACAAATTTAAAAAAAATTTCATGGAACTTTAAAGGATTTCATGTAATTTTA
This sequence comes from Synergus gifuensis, assembly GCA_904066015.1. Taxonomy (NCBI): domain Eukaryota; kingdom Metazoa; phylum Arthropoda; class Insecta; order Hymenoptera; family Cynipidae; genus Synergus; species Synergus gifuensis. Next base: position 60,846 of record CAJFCO010018300.1, read on the forward strand.
ATCGATTTTAAATACCTGTAAAAGTTCTGTCATTTTTTGTCCAACGCCAGGAATCTTCGAAACAGGTCCCACCGAGGAAAGTAGAGCAGTCGCGGCACAAGGATAAATTAAAGTTTGTCCATTTGGTTTATTGAGACATCCTCCAAGTTTTGCCAATAATTTATTATGCGCAATTCCTGCGCTACAGGTGAGTCCCAGTTCTTTTAAAATCTTCATCCTCATTTCCATAGCAACCTTCGAAGCAGCGATCAACCTCGCATGACATCCACAAGGACATTCTTCCTCCGGATCTCCAAAAAACTTTCCATTATCCATCAAATCTGAACCAACAATCTCGGAGTCTCTATTATCCAAATATTTCTCCGTTAGTGAACTTGTGTCAATAAAGCACTCATCTAATCCCAATCTTTCAACAAGTGGAGTGAACCGGTGCAAAACTTCAAAAATCTTGTTCGAAATTTGTCGATACCTGGTCAAATCTTCTCCTCTGATTAAAACCAATCCTGGACATAATTGGAGTGCTTCCTGGACAGACATACACTTTTTTATTCCAAATTGACGTGCCAAATAATTACTTGTGACAACTAAATTCTTTTGTTGCACCCCCAGGGGTTTATCTTTGTGTTCCGGATGCTGCACCATTTCCACCTGGGCGTAAAAGCAGTCCATGTCCAAGTGGATTATAGATCTTGGGTGTTCAATAATTCCATCTTCTACGATATCCATTGACATAGTTATTTTTACAATAATTTCTACTTAAATCACAATTTATAATTGTCTTTAGTTTACTTTCTTTTTTCCTTTGAATCAGAAACGATACATCCTCGGTGGAAAGGAGAAACGAAAACGAGAACTGAAAACGAGAAATGAAGCCACCAACTTTCTCCTCCGCTCGATTCTTGAAGAAAATTGTCGAAATGGGGTTATAAACTGTATTGGTTTGTTGGTAAACACACGCCTTCAGATGCGAAATTTTCGCGGGTTTTTCAATGACACTTGTCACGTGCTGGGAAAACTTGTCGTGACCTGCAGGTGCATCTCGATTATTTCTCTTGTTTTATCGAGTCCGAAATAAACGAAAGTCGAGAACTAGAACATGAAAGTGTCAAGGAGACAAGAATTGTCACTATTACGTTCACTGGAATCTTCTAAAGTTATATTTCCCGTTTTTTCTTGAATTTATAGATGCAGGGAGTCACTCACAACACTTTTTTGACGAATTTGAGTCTTCGGTGATGATTGATTGATGAGAATTCGGAGAAATTGGCTATTTGTGGGTCAAAAATAGGTTAGGTTGTCGTTCAATCAGACGAAGAAATGTTAGCGTCATTTCAGGCGAGCTCGCCTGAATCGAGGGTAAAATCGTGGCGTAATTTCGAAAAGGAGTATTTTTTACACTTGATACTACAATAGTTTTGAGGTTTTTGGGGAGAAAGGGTCTATTTTACTTAAGGAGAGATAAAAGTATCGAAACGATCCAGACCATTCGGCGGCCATTCGGTGACTGGTGACCCTGGTGACCATGGTGATCATGACTAGAAAATGAAAAAAAAAATGAGCAGTGGTACCAACTGTTTAAAAATAACTCAAAATTTAGAAAATAAATATAAATTTATAAATTTATATTAAAACAAATCTAATGAATTACATAAAAACATTTTTAAAAAATCGATATTAGCTTGAATTAATTTTTCTTTTCTTTTATCCACGAAAGAATATTATTGGAACAATTTTCATATTTCTGTTGGTAGCATTGGGAAAATTGAAAATACGCCACATGTGGAGAAAATGTGCAAGGAGAATTACCCTTAGCTGATTGGTGGAAATTCATGCTCTCCTGATTGCCTTCCCCCATGACACTTTAGGATCATTTTGCGGTTTTGAGACGATGAGACGTTGAGCGTCCTAACCTCATAATTATCATAATCAGTAGGAAGTTTTTCGTCACTCTTTCTTCGCATTACTCTGACGCTCTATTTTTCTTAATCGTTCCCAGTTTTTAATTAAAATTGTCTAATCATGTTGATTAAAGTTAAGGTAAGACTTCAGTGTTTAAAATTAGATTAAAGTGCAAATCAAAAATTGGAAACTAATTTATTTTTTTGTTTTCAGACTCTCACCGGCAAGGAGGTATGTAAACCGGCCACAGTTTTTGTTTTTCCTTATTTAATATTCATTTTTACACGAATAGAAAGTTTTTTGTATTATAATTTAGTAATAATAGTTTTGTATTAGGTCAGAAATCCGTTTGACGTTTTCGACATTTGGGTTTTTGAGATTTTGCCGATTTTGCTATTTGTGATAATTGCTTGTTTTTATCGTCGTGAAATTGAATCCACTTTCGAGTGAATATTGGGCAATCAGTAAAGAAAAATAACTTTTCAAGCTTTTCAATGACGATGACGACATAACCTAAAATTCAACGTGGTGATGACAAATCAATTCGCAATTGACAGTTCGGTAGGAATTCTTATGTTTTCAACACCTTGACTTTCTTTGAAGGTAGAGAATGAGAATGATCAAGAATGATAAAGAGATTTTAATCTTCAGTCTATTTTGTAAATTTCGTTATAGAAGAAAGTGGAGAAAGAAACTTTTTTGTCTTCCGACGTAAACCCACAAATATTTTAATGTTTTTAATTTTTAATGTTCTTTTTAAAAAAAGAAGTTTATGTTGGTTTACATATATGCCAAAAAGGTTTTTTAATGTGTTTTTACAGATTGAGATAGATATTGAACCGACGGATAAAGTCGAGCGAATAAAGGAACGAGTAGAGGAAAAAGAAGGAATTCCACCTCAACAGCAACGATTGATTTTTAGCGGGAAGCAGATGTAAGTATATTTTTACATATATTTGGAATATCCGTTTTTTTAAATTTATTTTATTCTAAGGCTATCAATGAGTATATTTTAATTTTAATTTTGGAGCTTGAATGCCTGAAGAATTTTAAGGATACTGGATCCTAATTCTAATCTTAAAATTGATTTCGCATTCTTCGTTTTAAGCAAAAAGTATTTAGATTTTAGATAAATACTTTTTCGCTGTATAGCCACATTTTATTTTGTTGCGTAAAATGAAGAGATAGAATTATGATCAATTTTTTTAGGAACGATGAAAAGACGGCCCAAGATTACAAAGTGCAAGGTGGAAGTGTACTTCACCTTGTGCTTGCTCTCAGAGGAGGATCCTAATTTCTTTACAAACTTCCGAGGGCTTGTTCTATAAAAACAAAACTTACAATAATTTACATTTTAATTTCATTTAACAATAATGTAATGCTTCTATCAAGAATAATACTACAATACAAATGTTAATAAATAAGAAATAAAAGTAAACACGTTGTTATTTCAAGTATTTTCGACATTAGATAAGTTAGTAGATCGCTGTCCTTTTAATTTTGGAAATTAAATTTTTATCACGTTTGTCACATATTTTTATCACTTCAATTTTCAAATTTGGCGCCTCATTCATTAACGCAAGCGCACAATTCCAAGGTCAACTGATCTGTCATTTGCATGTTTTTTTTTTGTAAATTTTGACAGTTTCTCAAATCTTTCATGGAGACTGGAGCATGTAGAGACAGTTATGAAAGAATATATATTTCTTTATAATTATTTTATAATAGAAATTGTGGAAAGAAGTTTTAAATGACTTTTTTTGAAAGAAGAACAATATATATGAGAACAAAATATGTGATACTTAACCTAAACGTCAAACTATATACAATCGCCATCATCTCAACTTTCAATTTTGCGTCATTCAGTTAACAGAATTTGCTTGGGCGTACATAAATTCGAAGCTTTGTTCAATTTCTTCCTTTATTTTTGTGCTTTCAGGATATATAAACAATGGAAAAAGAAAGGTAAGATTGAAGATTTTTCTTTATTTTTTCACCAGCAAAGAGAAAATGAATTTTTTTTCTATTTTCTGGTATAAAAGTATCTATTTTTTAGTTTAAAAAGTTTCCAATATATTGCAGATTTACGATGCTACTCCTGGAACCAGGGGAAATATTTTTTGAGGATTATAGCGCCCAAATGAAATTTGAAGATCCTTCGAATTTAGAAAATAACGATTGGATCGAGGGAAGATTGAAACTTTGTTCCAAGTCCCTCGTTTTTGTAAATAAGGATATAACTCAGCCCCTAATTAAAATTCAATTAAAGGAGACAACATTGGCAGAAATTCGCAATTCTAGTATCAGTTTACCAGAGTTAGTTTATTATTAGTCCTCTATACAATGAAATATATTTGATTAAAGGTTTTGGTTGGATCCAAGTTCTAACTTCAAAATTCAATTACTTCATTTTACTCAACAAATATTACAATTAGATATTTTTTTGCTTTGTATCGGTAGCCATTTGTCAAATAGAAGTTTGTTTACTTACTCGAAAAAGTCTGCTTTTAATACTTTCTGCGTGAAATGAAGAGGTAGGACTTTGCAGTTAGTTCTTGAATTCAACAACTTTAAAGAAATTGTTTTCTTTGCGTAGGTCAAACATTCTCTCTATAGAGTGTAAAACCTACGTTAAAATGTTGGAAGGAAACGTCCTCGCACCTTATAAATTTGTGCACAAGAAGACTTGTTTTCAGTTTAGTTTCAATTATGCCAAAGTCGAAGATTCCCTTCCACAAATTTTACAATTGCTGAGAGCAGCGACTCTTCCGACAGCTGAACAAAATGCTATGGTTAATATTTTTTATATGTATGAAGTGAAAATTGAATTTGTTTTATATTATATTATTTAATTCTCAGATTATGGCAATAGTTCATTCAAGGCAATCACGAGTTTCTTTTGATACGTCGTGGCTGGAAGACCTCTATGAACAGGTTGTAATTGAAGTGCAAGCGAATAAAGTTTTGCCACTTGTTGTTAATCCAGGAAGAGTGTTACTCACAAATAGCAGGATATATTTTCAACCTTATAATAACATGGACCAAGTAAGGAAAATGAATTAAGTTTAAGGGCATGTAATACTCTACCATAAGAGCAATTTAGTTTACCCCATTATACATTCATAATAATAAATATTTTTAGTAAATAAGAGTTAATAAACCTTCGTCTCATGTAGACGAAGGTTTATTGATTTTTATTAGCTACAAATATTTATTATTATGAATGTATAATTGGGTAAATGGATCTGGACCCAACGCACTCGAAAATTACTTCACATTTTTCTATTTATTTCTAGCACCCTGTCTTAAAAATACAACTGAATGATATAAAAAATGTGATAAAAAGAAGATTTCTCCTACGACAAGTGGTACGGATCATTAAAGTAAATAATAAAGAATTATTTTTCAATAGATTTATATCGCTAATTTAATTTTGAATCGTAGGGACTCGAAATTAAATGGACTCGAATTCCAGAAGAGAAACCAAAATATTTATTTCTTACATTAAATAATCAGGAGGACAGAGATAAATTGTATTCATTTTTATTGAAACAGTCCCAAGTTCATTTGGAAACAATTCCACAAAATCAGATGACGATGCTATGGCAAAATGGAACATTGTCCAATTATGATTATCTTCTTTATATTAATAGGTAATGAAAACCACATATGTAAAAGTATATTTCCTGCTTATACAATATAAATTGTCCTTATTTTTCTTTCAGTTTAGCGGATCGAACTTTTCATGACTTGACTCAATATCCAGTGATGCCTTGGATAATTCAAGATTATACGTCCGAGATTTTAGATTTAGATGATCCTAACGTTTATAGAGATCTCACTCAACCTATAGGAGCTTTAGAACCTCAGCGTTTAGAGAGATTGAAGGTAAAATAATAAGCACAAATAAATAAAACTTTATAGTCAAGGGTTTTGGATCTAAGTTCAAATTTCAAAATTCGATTTACTCATTTTACTTAATAAATTTTAAAATTAAATATTTTAAATTTAGGAAAGATATGCAGAGATGTCGGATCCAAAGTTTCTTTATGGTTCCCATTATAGTGCTCCCGGATTTGTATTATTCTATCTTGTAAGAAAATATCCTCAATTTATGCTCTGTCTTCAAAACGGAAGGTTTGATCATCCAGACAGAATGTTTAATAGGTAAACAAATTTGTAATTGTCAGAGAATTATTAATAATTAAATTATAATTTAAAAGCAAGCATGTATTTCTCTTTTAACAGCGTAGCCGACGTTTGGAAAAATGTTTTGATGAACATGTCTGATTTTAAAGAACTGATTCCAGAATTTTATGACACAACGAATTCTGGTGATTTTTTAGTCAATAGATATGGAATCAATTTTGGATATCGACACGATGGAACAAAAGTTGGCGATGTTCATCTTCCCCCTTGGGCGCAAGGTAAATTAAAATTTATTTAAGGGTGTTGGATCCAAGTTACAACCTCTAAATTCGAAGTCTTCATATTACTTAATAAATATAATAATTAGATATTTTTTTCCCTCCATAACAGTACTCATTTTTTAAATAGAAGTATGCATAGAGAGTAAAAAAATATATAATAATTAATACCTTTAAAGGATGAAATTATTAATCCTGGTATTTTTTTGGAATATAGGACCTTCTGATTTTGTACAAAAATTGCGAAGTGCATTAGAAAATGACTGGGTTTCGGAAAATCTGCACAGTTGGATTGATTTGATATTTGGTTATAAACAGAAAGGAAAAGAAGCAGAAAAAGCTAACAATGGTAAAATAGTATTTTAATTTAATTTTAATTCTAGTTCAATTCTATTTTCCTTTCATTTCACTCTCTTTCCAGTATTTTTCCATTTATGCTACGAAGGAGCAGTGGATTTAGACACGATTCGAGACATAAACGATCGATACGGCCTAGAGGTTCAAATTATGGAATTTGGTCAAATTCCAAAACAAATTTTCCAACTGCCTCATCCCAAACGACAAATTTCTTCCAGGGATTTAATTCGTTCCGCAAAGTTATTCTCCTCTCCAAATTCTGCTCCAAAGGGTAAAAATATTTTCAAACTTATAAAGTTTATTTATTTTTTTTTACTAAAGGAAATTCTTTGATTTTTAAATTACTTTTTTTGCAGAAAATGAAAGTATTGGAATTTCTCTAAAAGAGTCGATAAGTTTTCAGTCCCACAAAGAAGGTGTAAATTCCATAACTCTAATAAAAGAAGGGACTCAGTCTAACGATATTGTGTCTGTTGGACACGATGGAACTTTAAAATTCTATTCAATAATGTCTCGAAAATTAACAAGGAGCGTTGTCGTTTCTTCTTTGCCTTTATCGTCATGCATATCTTATCAGATTTCTCCCCAGTCTAATGTCATTATCGTTGGATCTTGGGACAATAATCTGTGAGTTATCTTAATTTTTAATTTAATTTGTACGATTAATTTAAATTTGGTTTCATGAAGGGTATGAATTGGTATTGAATTGAATGTCTTATCTCAAAATTCGATTTCTTTATTTTGGTTGACAAATATTATAATATAACTAGATATTTATTGCTCTACATAATTCTATTTTAAAAAGGTATACCACTACAGAGCAAAAAATACCTAATTGTAATATTTGTTGAGTAAAATGAGGAAATCAAAATTTGAAATTAGAACTTGGATCAAAAAATATTTACTTTCAGAATATTTTACGACGTCGAATTTGGAAAAGTGATAGATACGCTTTTAGGACACGAAGATGCAATTTCTTGTTTGGCATTTAGTGCTCTGCATAATGTAATTATATCAGGATCCTGGGATTGTACTGCAAAAGTCTGGCGAACTTACAGTTCCGGCTCGAAAATTAAACCAGCTGAATATCTGGTTGCTCAACTAGATCATGATTGTAAATTAACTTCGATGAATATTTCTAGGTAATATTTTTAGAATAGAATTTTGGGTTTAGAATTTCGTTTATTCAACAATCTTATTTTTTGTAAACTTTAAATTTTCAGAGACGAGAGTTTGTTAGTCTCAGGTACGGACGATGGAGAAATATTTTTGTGGAGTATGGAAACATTCAATTTGCAATTTAATGTAAAAGGTAAAGTAGAGAATAACTTAAAATATTAGATTTTTCAACTTGCTTTTTAGAAATATCGAAAAATACATTTTTATAACTTTTTTAGTACACTCATCAAAAGTGAATGCTATAACCTTTGAGCCGGAGTCGAAAAATATAATTTCCTGCAGTTCCGACAACGTATTAAGCGTAATTGATGTCCAAACAAGTACGCAAATTTGCCACAAGATTTTAGAATTCGAGGCGACTTCCTTGATGTGGATGAAATCGCTTTTATTAATCGGAGATAACTCTGGAAATCTTAGCGTTTGGGATCCTCAAGCTGCGAAATTTCTCTCGAAATTAAAGTGCCACAATGGTAATTTCAAGATATTTATTTATTATTTACAACACTCAATGTGCAACATCAATTTTTTTCTCTTTTACACATGTCGCACATATAAAACAAATTCTCTAACTACATACATTTCACATTACAATATCTTAATTCAAATCGCAGATAATTTAAAATGAACGGAAGAATTTCTTAAATTTTAGTTTCCTCATTTGCACTATTAAACATTATAAATTTTACTTTAGGTCCTCTGAGTTCGATATCCGTGACATCGGACAATAAAAATGTGATAACAGGCGGCAAAGACAGAAAAATAATCGTTTGGGATTGTGACTGTCCATAATTTTAATAAAATACGCAGACGTTTAATTTTATGTAAATAGAATCGAAATTCGAGCCACTTTTGCGCGTTTGTTAATATTTTGGATATAGACAAATATCCCTAAAACATTATTTAATGTAAATAAAAATGAAGACTGTTGAAGTATTGACTGGCTGAAAAAATCATGTAAAGTTTTTTTAATGAAGTTAAGAAGTTTCAAATAACGTAATAAATAAAAATTAATAATACAATCGTAAAGCTTTGTTGGAGGAACTTAATTAGCTAGAATAACTTTTAGCTAGTTTTTATTTTTACACTAGAAATTATAAATTAAACAGTAGAGTTTTATAAAATAAAGTGTGAAGAATTTAAAAAGTGATCACATTACTTGCAGAGGTAGAGGTCGAGTAAATTATTTAATATTTATCTAAATTTAACACTTGTAACAGTTTATACTTTTAATACTTTTTCAGCCAGAGAAAATTGTAGAAGGGTTATAAATAATATTTTCCTATTTCTTTTTAAGTACACAATAAAAATGGACGCATAGCAGGTTAAAAATATCTTTCAAGTCCTTCGATCCACCTTTTTTGAAGTTTTTTTTTTAACAAAGAAGGTGGATTTGTAGATCAATAAATAACATTCCTCACTCGAAGTATTAAAAATATATTTTAAATAAATATTCCCTTTTATACCACGCACTTTCACTCTGATGTTAGACTTTCACTCATTTTTTTTTGTTTGAATTTAAGGAATTTCTTTTAGCAAAGTGCAGATCCTCAATCTAAATTTTAAAGAAAATTTTTAAAAATGTTGATACTTTCATTGAAGATACAAGGTAAATATTGAGTATTTTCGAGATTCTGGATCAATTTTTTTAGTTCTCTTATTTTACTAGATAATCCTGTTGTAGCTACCAGCGCTTCCTATGGTCAATTTTCATGTTACTTCCGAAATTCTAAATATTATTATCAATTTAGATGTTTCAGTTGCTCATAGGTGATGAAAAAAATTATATTCCAGGGTCCCATTCGAAACCAGGTTGGTATAAAACCTTTATAAAGAGCCAAAAATCCTTCGTTCTTTATCGTCTGAAATTAAAAAAATATATATTTTATTTTAGTTAAAAAATTTTTCATTTACTAAATAAAAACGGATTGAATTAGAAAAAAACTTACTTGTAGAAAACAATCTACACTGCCAGAATAAATATGAGAAGGTAATTTACCACAGGTAGTTCGAATTCTTCTCTGATTCATTAAACGTGTCTAAAAAATACAAATGATAAAATTTGAAATAATTTTATGTTAATGAAGAAAACTAAAAATTTTTTTGTGTAACATAAAATTATTGAAATTTGAACTTAGAGCTTGGATCCACACACTTCAATAAATTCAATGAATTTTTTAAATCAAAAATAAATAAACTTACTCGAACAACATCAATTGGTGTAGAGGCAACAGCACTTCCCATGCTCGCTATAAAACTAGACCTAGAAAATAAAAATCCAACCATTCAAAAACCAGAATAACAATTAAAGTTAATCGCTAGCAAAATATATTAACTTTGTTAGACACAATGTCTTAAAGGCGGTTTTTAAAAAGCCTTTCTGGACAGTGTTTAAAGAACCCTTTTCGAAATTACATTCCAAACGTTTTTAAATTCGATCTTTATTATTTATATTGTTTAAATTAGAAATTTTTAAAGATCAGAGTTTAAATCCCATTAGTTAGAATATTAGATTTTTAGTTTCTACACATTCTCCACGAACCCTTATCCAAGTAAATACTAAAAAAACGAAAGATTGATAAATTGGAACCCTAATACTATTAATTAAATCTTACAAAATTGAAAAATAAGGTTATAAAATGATAATGTGCGTTTTCAAAATTCATGAGTGCTAACCAAGATTAATTCAATGGAGTAGATGAAGAGGTTTATTCATTTGGATGGGATTCTCTGACACAAGACAAGAAAGAGTGAAGACTGAGCACATCTTCTGTATTCTGTGGTCATCTCAACAGCAAATACCTGCAAATAAAATCATTTCGAAAGTAGAGTTAAAAAATAAATAATTGCAAAAAATCTCTTTTCCTATTTAAAATCATCTCACAAATCGAAAACGAAGAAGAACCTAATGTAAATAGAATTAAGCTTTAGCTTACAAAAATATTTCAAGACCTGGATAAGGGTTAATTCGTTTTGAAAATTACTACACCGAAAGTCATTTCCAAAAGTGAATTATTAATCCACAATTATTAGTTCTTTTCCTTCAACTTTATACCTTACTTTCAACACATGGATGTCCATTTTTAAATTATAAATTTTTTTCTGGGACTTGTATATCTTTTTACCTAGATTCACGAAAAATAAACTATTAATTATAATTAACTGTTGAAGAACAAGGATATAGACCCAGGAGTCCCGAAAAAGGGAAACTTACACAAAGTGGTTACTGACGCTGTCCCCCAAAAGAGAAATGAGTCGATTTTTGCTAAAATCATAGATCGGCAACTCCACTGCTGCAATTATACCAGCCCTCTGAGCTGTTGGTCCAACCCCCTGGATTTAAAATACAGTATTTTTAATTGAAATTTTATATTTAATTTTCCAATTCAATTTCTTCATTCTGCTTAATAAATATTATATGTATCTATTTATAACATTTGTTAAGAAAGATGAAGAAATCGAATTATGTGGTTAGAACTTTAATCCAAATTAATTATAATTTAATTTACCCTCCATAAACCACGAATGCCCTCGTGTTGATAAACATCCCGGAAGCATCCAACAAGACTGAGATTTGTCTCTGTACCAGTTTGCATTCTAACTTTTACAACATCTGTCGGATTTGCAATTGCACTCGAAATTGCACCTGCGACAGCTGCACAGACGATATTTGTCAAGAATAAATCTTCGGTCCCCCATCGACTTATTGCTTCCTTTTGCAACGAATAGTAGGTCCCGAATTTTATCGTTCCGTAGGTCGCTTGCCTCAAAATCGCTGAGCTGATTCTATAGATTAACAGAGCGAAAAATATTTAATTATAATATTTGTTGAGTAAAATGAGAACATCGAGAGCAGAATTTGAAATATATATTGAAAATAGAAATTTAAAACGTTATATACAAACCCAGAATACAAGGCTTTGACTCCTTCCTCTTTTGAAATTTGTACTATCGCGTCAGTCATTCCAGAATATTTAAGATATGCATGTTTCTTATCTAGCTTCTGACCCTGAATTTGTAAACGAGTTTTCGTCGTGTCCAAAGGAAACGTTCCTGGATTTATAAAATAAATTAATGTCATTTTTAATTAGATTTTGTCTTCTATTTAAAAAATTCATTTTGCTTCTGATTACCTAATTCAGCAACTATTGACGCCAAACCTCCGTAGACGAAAGGTCTCCAATCTTTCCAGTTTTTTTCTCCCATCACAGTCTTCTATCTCTGAAAATAAAGTAATTATTGTTCATTTTCTAAAAACAAAATTTCCTCCACGCAAATTTTATAACAAATCTAGTTTTACTTGCGTCACATTGATTTATTAATTCACCAACTCTTACAATCTAAGATAGGTACTATCATCGTCTCATTACCATTAATTGAACTAACTTCTAAATAAAAATTTCATCTGATTGCATCACTGTATCGAATTTTTTGCCACTATATATATATTACGTCTGGGACCGGAGTTTATTTTGCATAAAGTGGAAGACTATAAATTTGCATGCGTAGTAAAGTGCAAAATACCTGTCTTTAATCTTTAATTAAATCCGAAATTTTATAGAATCATACAAGAACAAATAGACCTCGTAGATTTTTATTTTCCTGGTCACAAATACTCTTTCAACTTTATTGTTGATTCTTATTAATTTTCATATTCACTCAGATTGTTGGAAACCAGAAAAACGTGTTGACAAACGTTTTTTCGACGTTGACTCGTGTTCATCTACAGTCTACACTACATACGATACATTGTTTTTTTTCCTTTTATCAGCAAACAAGTGAAGCCAAGCCAGTTTTGTTGGAAAAAGCTAAAAAACATCAAGATGCAAAACTGTTTCTGTGTTGGTGAGATCAGGTGATAGAGTTCGAAAATTCTCGGTAATTTAAAATTGGGTAAGGTAAGAAAGAACGTTACCGTAACTTACGTAATTTAAGAGAATTAACGAAAATTTATGAGAATGAACATTTTTTTAAATTATCTAGGTAAAAAATCGCACCTCGTCCTCTAACCGAAGATATCATCATTCATTGTGGTAAAATTACGATAATATTTTTTACGGTGTATTTACTATAGAAATATTTTTTATTTTTCATTTAGAGGGGGAACAATCCCCCTTGGTGCCTCCCATGGCTACGGTCATGGATTATCGACGGTCCTGAGACTGCTCATTGACTTTCTATTGGAGAAATTCTGCCGTTGGCTGAAATTCGAATCGCGCGCCAAATTTTGACCAATGACAGTATTTCTCTAGCCGATTGACAATGTGTGCTGCCATTGGTCAAAATTTGGCGCGCGATTCAAATTTCAGCCAACGGCAGAATTTCCCCAACGGAAAGTCAGTGAGCAGTCTCAGGGCCGTCGATAATCCATGACCGTAGCTAGGGGGGGCACCAAGGGGAGGATTTTTCCCCCCTAGAAATGAAAAATAAAAAATGATAAAAAATGATAAAAATTAAAAAAAATAAATTCTGACAAATTCTCGAAAATTGTAGGGTAATTTATTTTAACGTTATACCTTCTCGGTAACGTTACCGAGAACAAGAATATTACCTTGGTAATATTACTCACTAAGAACTCTAATTGTATGTATGTACACACTACACCACCCCGTGTACAATAATGTATTTGTATTGTTTACGTAAACCAAGGAGTTTTTGTGATTTTTGACTGATAGTTTTCAATAAAAGGGTGAAACTTGTTAAAAAGCCAAAAATGGCGAAAGATAATAAGACTAGGTTATCGAAATCTATCTTGGAAATGAAAGTAAGTTCAATGGACAATTTTCCTTATATCAGTTTTTATTTTTTGAAGATTCGGAATTATATTTATTTTTTTCGCAGTTTATGAAGAAAACTAAAGAGAAGGTAGAAAAACAATTATATCAAGAGGAAGGAGAAGAATACTTTGGTAGTCATCTTACCCCCTACATGAAGCAGCAAACGTAAGATTATAGATCCAAATTCTAACCTCAAAGTTCGATTTCCTCATTTTACTCAACAAATATTATATAATTAGATATTTTTCCGCTCTATAACATTTTTCTATTTTTAATTAAAGTTTCTCTATAGAGGGAAACAATATTTCATTTTAATTCTTGAAACTTTAACATATTTTTTATTTTACGCATAAAATATTGAAATTACAGTTTTCCAATTCTATCTAAAAGTTGATCAAAACCTTGAAGGGCGATAAAAATAATAATTTTTTTTATATAATTCTAAAAATGAGAAAAAAAAAACTAATTTATTTTCTAAATTTCAGAGGACAGTTCATTGTAGAACCAAGTTTCATTTTCTGCGAGCAATTAATCGAAGGACGTTTGAGTTTCCAGGGTATGAATCCCGAAATTGAAAGGCTGATGGAACTCGAAGAGTTAGCTAAGCAAGGAAAAGTCGGGAAACACGAAAATGACAATGAGGCTGATATCTCCGAATCTGAAATGGCAAATAGGTGGAACAAGAAGAATAAAGGGAATAAAGTAAAAAACGAAAATTCTCACATGAAATCCCGTCACAGAAAGTGGGGGAAAAAAGAAGAGGATCAACCTTTGCCTAAAAAGCCCAAATTCATGAGACCCGTGGATTAATATCAAAGGAAAACTTATTTTAATTTTAGGTTAAAAGTACATACAGCTAATATCTGTCCTGAAATTTATTTTCAAGACATTGTAAATAAGACAGTGATTAACTATGTAATCTACTTTATTAATGGTAACTTCATATTCAAAGTAAAACGTTATTGAAGTTTTTCACACATTTATCATAATATCTCTACATCTTTTTAAATTCCCAGAAACCTCTTAAAATTCGATGAAAATCTTCAAAATCCTTTAAAATCAATGAAAATCTGTTGAAATCTTTAAAACCCTTAAGATTTAATAGAATACCTGAAAGATTTACATAAATAAATAATTTAAAGATTTTAAGACGTAAAATTTTTGCAATTCCTAATGATTAATAAATCATTTATTGTCGCTTATCGTGTTCTCTTGTCTCTTGATTTTTTTCTCATCCAGTTTGACAGTTTATTATATACGTATTACATAGATTGTATATAATAATTTAATTAAAATCCATTCATAAATAACATTTTTAGAGTGAAACGCGCGCGCAGCGTGTGACTGATAACATAAAAACTTATAGAAATAATAATTAAACAAAAGAAAACCAGGAAACCCGATTCAAAAATTCGCGTCAAAATTTGCGGCAAATGGCGTCGATCACGTGACCCAATTTAGCTCGCGCAGGTCCAATCGTGTCACAGACCACAGTCACAGCAGTCACGTCCCGGCCACAACTCAACGCACATATTTCCTTACAATGCCATAAAACCGTCTCAATTTCCTTCCTTTTCACGAAAATCATTCACTCATTTGTCCTTACACTTCTTTCTTTCACAAATCCAGAAAGTCTCTCCTAAAATTGTAAAGAGAGCGTATGTATATTTCTCTTCCCCTTCCACCTCGAATGGATTGTTTGTGAAGGGCAAAGGGCTTCCTCCGCGCATCAAGGCAAATGGCTACCAGCTGTCATTTAGCGTTCAAGTGTAAATTTTAAAAAGGCAAATTTATTCAAACAAACACTCGCGGCTCGTTCAAACTAACTCAGTGCAATCAAATAACATGACAGTGATTCAGAAAATCGACTTTCTCGCAAGAAATATTCCCGTTTAAGTCGAGAGTGCCATGATTAATAATCCGATTCTCTGTTTACAATCTTTTTTCTAATGTGCAAGAGATTCAGTGCATTCGTGAAACACGAATAATAATTATAAATTCTTAGATTGTTAGGTATTATAGTTTGTGTAAGTGAACTCGTGGTGATCAATAATTGTAATCACAACGTGAGACAAGAGTTCGGAATCCCTCCCCCTCCCCTTTCCTGGTCCTTCCCCTTTGATATCAACGCAAGTCAGACTTCTGGTGAAGATTTCTCCAACACAAGGTGAGTCCCGATGTTTAGTTTTCTAAAAAATTTTATTTATAAAATCAGTGGAATTGTTAGTAGTTAGGAAAAGTGTAGTTTTTTCTGTCGAGATTTATTTTCAAGCAAAGTTTGATATCGCCTTATACACCATTGATGGGGAAAAGCACGGACTTGCGCGAAAAAGGCCCAAGTCGGCCCGTTTCGATGCGTCGTAGAACAATAAGTTTTCCGGAGAAGAAGACGACGAGAAGTGAAATTATTAGAGATTTTCAGAATCGTTTTTTGTAAATTGGAATGTAGTGTGTTTGAGTTTGTTTTAAAGGAAGGGGATAAAAAAGGGTTTTTAAAAGGTATGTTTGTGGGGGTAAGGGAGTTTGTTTTTCTCCTGTTTTCTCCCTCTTGTAACTCCTTCGTGGAAGCCGACATTTAATTCGGGGTTTATTTCATCTAGCGAGTTTAATGTTCTGTCATATATGGGGGAAGTTTTTCATTTTGTTCATTTTGTTACTGTGATTGAGGTTAGTTTTATGGGTTAAATTTTTATGATTTTTATCAGAGTTGTTCGGTCCTTTCCGAGCTTCAAAACTCATCACCTTTTCCACTTTTTCAAAAATTTTAATGCTAATTTTCAATTCGCTCAGTGTTATAAAATTTTAATTTAAAGATTTAAAATTTATATAAATTCAAACATTGTAAATTTAATGAAGATTTGAAGGGAAGTAAACTTAAATTTTAGTCTCTAAATAAATCAGTGGATGTAAAGTAAATATCTGCAAGATATTTATAATATCTATATATTAGTGCTTTTTAGATTTTGAAAGATCCACATAAAGTTATCTAATGTTTAATTAAGGCTCCAAGCTTTTGTCGATAGTAGGTCAAAGTAAAAACTTATCTCTACAGTACTCGTTTAGGGTTTTATCTCGCGTGATATGTTGCATGTTGCACGAAATAGAACCAGGTTTGGAATAAGAAAGGGAGAACGTGGGGTCCTGGGCCTCCACTGTCAGGGAAGCCATAATTACTGGAAGGGGATCTCCGCATTGGTAAAAGGGGACTTGGAACAGTTGTAGCATGTAACCCCCCTGAGAATGGTTGATAATTACGAAAAAAATTGTAGCATTTTCCCTGGTTTGGAAGTAATATTCCATATCACAAATATTATAATTAAATATTTTTCTGCTCTGTAGCGTTACTGATTTTTCCAAAAGAATTGTGCGTATAGAGCGAAAAAAAATATAATTATATTTGTTTAGTAAAATGAATAAATCGAATTTTTAGTTTAGAATTTGGGCCCAACGCCCTTAATTATAATTTAATACAATTTTTTCAGGTATTTCAATTCAATGAATTTTAGGAATCTATTAATAGATAAAAGAAATAGATGGTTGAAAAAGTGACTTCCTCTTTGAAAAGACAGGGGGAGATCCTCGACTTACATTTTAGGGTGTCAAATCTTAAACTCAGGAAGTATGTAACTTCATACTTCCCAATCAAATTAAACATATTGAACGGTTACTTTTTAATGATGAAGATGCAAAAATACTTTCAATTTAAATTTTTCATTATTTCTAAGGTTGAAAGTTTCTCAATTCGAAAATTTTAAAATTGAATCGCTATGTATTAGAGATTTCAAGTGCTTTTAAGAGATTTTAAGTAATTTAAAGGAATTTCAAGAAGTTTTTTTAGAGTTATAGACTAAATTTTGCAGTCATTTAAATTGGTGTGCTTTTAATTTTTAGGCAAACATGGGTTCGAGTCAACAATTCTCTCTAAGGTGGAACAACTACTTGAAGCACATAACTTGTGCCTTCGACACCTTAAGAACTGACGAAGACCTCGTGGACGTGACATTAAGTTGTGAAGGAAAGAGGATCAGGGCTCACAAAATGCTTCTCTCAGCCTGCAGTACATATTTCAGAGACTTGTTCAAGGTAAATAATTGGTCAACTTATATTGAATTGTTTCAAAAGCATTTTTTTCCCTAATAACAATTATTTTCATGATCTCTTGCAGGAAAATCCTTGCCAGCATCCAGTTGTTATTTTTCGAAATGTGAAGTTCGATGACCTTGCAGCGCTAGTAGACTTTATGTACCAAGGAGAAGTGAACGTAGTTCAGGAACAGTTAGCAAGTTTTTTAACGACAGCAGAGCTGTTGGCAGTTCAGGGTTTGACAGACGGTAGCGGGAAAGATAACGATAGTTTGGTTGAGGTTCGTATCAATGTTGAAAATTGAAAAATACTGAAGATGCAATTGCAATTGAAATTTAAAAGGTTTAATTGTTCTAATGAATTTTTGTAGGATGATATAGAAATCCCAAACGAGCCAGAAGTACAACTTCAAAATGCCTCTGGGAGGATAACGACAAATAGCAAAGGAAGCAAATCTCCCTCATCCCCGGTGGAATTACAGTCAGAGCCTCCACCTACAAAGAAAAGAAAATTTCGAGAGAACTCTAACGCAAATACAGAGAAGGCAGCGAATGCGAAGGACTCGGATAAGACTGAGAACCAAAAAGGAGGGGCGGATCCTGTGGAAATCATACCCCTAATGCCAAATCTTAAGCTGGAAATGCCGGAGTATTTGGAACAGGATGGGAGTAGTTGTAGTTACGAAGAGAGTGCTGGAGATGGTTCCAATAAAATTGTAATGGACGACACTACCTCCGAAACTCCAGACCACGAACAAAAACCAGATATCAGTCAAACCTTTTATTCCAATCAATCCACATCTGATAGCTTAGATGGAAAACCTGATATAGGTAATTTTAAAACAGATTTAGGCCATTTTTTTTATTGACATGGTGTCTATCAATCGGGAAAACCGGAAATTAAAATTAAGCCGGATTAAAAAATTCTTTAAAAAATTGATGTCATTTAATAATGTGTATTTATTTGCGCTTTTATACAAAGATTTAAAATTTATAACCAGTAAAAGACTGGGAATTTAATGAGCGAAAATTAGTAGATACCCTGATTAAAAATTAGTCAGTTTTTTAATCGGATTAATTTTTTTTCAGCGCACTTGCTTTCGAAGCCTAGCACGTCAGGAGATAGAACGCAGGAATCAGCACAAGGTGAGTGATTTTCACACGATTTTTATCGCCTTTTCGATAGTTTGCTTTTGTTGCCACGTCTTCTGATTCAAAAATCTAACAAAAAAACATCTCACTAAGGAAATGTATTATAAATCCGAATCTGAAAATTTTGTAAAATTGAGACTGGCACCTTAGCGAACGATTTTTTAACCCACAAAATGTAAAAATGAAACTTTAAATTTATGCTTGAACAAATCGAAAAATGTAAAATTTGAGGTCTAATTTAATTTAATTTCACTCATTTGTGCATTTTGGTTGGAAAATCTGAACCTATTCCCCATTATCCATAGAATGTACAAAGTCTCTCACACAAATCTTCATATTGAACTGTCTTTCTTTTTCTATGGATGAAAGTAGACTTAATTAACTACTTAACAATGATTGAAAATATGAATTTAATCTGAAGTACCTTATCACTGCAATTTTCTTATTTTCGATGTGGTAGTTAACTCGAGTACTTGAGTTCCTAAAATATACAATGGCTCGGTAGCACTTTCGGCTTTGCATTATCCTACGCTGATTCAGGCGAATTTGTTTCAAAATGTGGGTCAAGGAAGAAGCAATAATAAAAATAATAAACATAATAAACACTTCAAAGCTTAGCTTCGCGAAGGGTTTTATTATTGCTTTCGTGTGTTAATAGCATTGCCCTACTGTGAACCTGATAGCAACGAAATTAAAAATAAATCTTTCGAGTAACGTTTTCAATTTACTGAACTTTATTTGTATAACTGATATACTGATTTTCCCTGAAATCATTGCAAGCCTTTAGATATTTCTTGCATATTATTTATAAATATTTTAAAATCTTTTTGAATCACTTGAAATCTTTTCAATTCTTTGAAATAATTAGAAATATTTTGATATATTTCGATATCTTTTGAAATTTTTAAAAATCTTTTTAAACTCACTTTACATCCTTAAAATTATATACTCACTTTGAAACTTAAATTTTATAGAAGTTGTTTCATGTTTGGATTATTTTTTAGTTTAAAATAAAATTATTAAAAATTAAGATATTTTAAGATAAAATTTTTAAAAAATATGAGCAGAAATAAACAAAGGCGAGCGCATTATATTCTAGTATCGATAAATGTCGGTAGCAGGAATCTACAAGTATTTCTTATAATTAGAAAAAAAAAAAAAAAAATGAAAAGCCACTATTTTTGTCTTGAAGTTTGAATCAGGTTCACAAGCTGTAAATTAACGCAAAGTTCATGAATGTGTAAAAATCTGGTGGATAATAATAATAAGGCGAAACTCTCTTTTCTTGCAAGTGATTCTACCTTCATATAATAAATCTACGTGTAAATTAGGGTGAAGAGTGCATGGTTTGTGAATGTTAAAATGTGTGGGAAGGGAAAGTTTGGGTGTAGGTGAAACTGTAGATTTTTAGAAAATAAAAAGCATTGCCAAGTGCTGTATGTGTGTCCACAATCAACAACGTAAATAGTTATTGAAAATAACCAGAACATATTTTATGCACTAACCGTAATTAAAATCACGATACGTTAAAAGAATTTTAAAAAGCTATCGAAAAGGCATAGATCTTCAAAAATGAATTAGACTTTAGATAAAGAGTTCGCTCAGAACATACTTTCAGTATCCAGAGTCTTTTTTTATACAAAGTTAATCTAAAAATTCTAGATTTAAGAAATTGATGTGAGGAAACTTGAGAGTGTTAGATCCAAGTTCTTACCTTAGAATTCGATTCCTTCATTTTTCTTAACAAATATTGTAATTAGATATCTTTTCGCTCTGTATCGGCTCTCATTTTTTAAATAGAATTATATGCACAGAGCAAAAGTATATTTAATTATAATATTTGTAAAATAAAATGAGGAAATCGAATTTTGAGGTTGAAACATGATTTCAACGCCTTAAAATTTATTTAACTTTTATTATTTCAGGAGTATATATTTCAAGTTTCGAAAATTTGATCCTTATTATGATTTAAAATTATTTAAAAAGTTGAATACTTTTAAATTTAAGGGTTTTGGATCCAAGTTCTAGTCTCAAAATTCGACTTCTTCATTTTATATTACAAATATTGTTTTTAAATATTTTTTCGCTCTGTAGGCACATTTCTATTTTGAAGAAGAATATATGCACAGAGCGAAAATATATTTAATTATAATATTTATTAAATAAAATGAGGAAATAGAATTTAGCGGTTAACATTTTGGTCTGACGTCTTTAAGTTTCGAAATTGAAATATTCTTATGAAAAATAATTGTAAAAAGTATCTGCCTTTTTAAATTTAGTGCGAAGATAGAGAATTCGTGGGAGATTAAAGATTAACTTGGAAAATAAGGCTCTTGGCAAAATAATGGAACAAGTAGGAGTAAAAATTAAGAGTAAAATGAGGTGGTGGTGATGGTGACAGTGGCATGTAAGCAACCTTAGGCATACTTTCCAATTTCATTCACTATAGTAGAAAACTGTACATAATTTTATTGATGAAATTGATTAATCTATAGGTAAGTAATTTATTAACCTAGGGAAATAAGGCAGCATGAAATATTTCAGTAGCTATTTCACGATATCAGAAAGCTTGATTCCTTTAAGATGTGCTCTTGCGATTAAAAAATTACCTGGAAAGAAACAAAAAAAAAAAGAGAGTGAAAAATATAAAAATAAAAGTGAAAAAGTAGTTGCGATATTCGAACTAAAACTGTGAACCGATTTCATAAAATTACAAATTATGAAAGCGTGAAATGGTTTCTTTTGACAGTCTATAATTGCTGATATAATCTTGAATTTTTTATTACTCTATCTTCATTGTGATATAAAATCAGTAACGAGGGGTGAGAAGTACGTTCGGTTTTTTTTTAATCTTTGAGTTAACTTCGCTACTGGAAATTAATTTCATCCATCGTCAGTGTAAAATTGTAAATAATTCAATAAGTGTATGAATGTGCGAAAATTTTTAAATGACTCCTAAAATGCTCGATTGAATTTTTTGTTATTTGAATCCAAGGAACCCATTCAGGTGCAATCTTTATCACTAGGATATTTTAGACTTTCTTCGGTTGTGGAAAATTATTTTTAATGGGATTAAGGGTGTTGAAACCAATTATTTCTAACTTTAAAATTCGATTTCCTCATTTTATTCGAATGTTTTTTCACTCTGTAACATATTCACTTTTTGAATAGAAATATGCGTACAGAGCAAAAAAGTTTATAATTTAAATATTTTTTGCATAAACCGATAAGATGGAATTTAGATTTTTAACTTTTAATATTGTGTAAAAAGTAGTAAAATTTTGTGATTAGAACTTGGTTCCAATGCCCTTAAAATCATATCCGATGTCTAGAGGTTATGATAAAGATTTAGAGGTTTCATAGTGTGGGAGAAACAAAAGTCTGAGATTTATTACATATTTGGAAAGGCAGGAAATTTCTTTTGAATATTACGAAGGAACAAGGAACCGATAAAAACATTATTTACTTATTAATATTGATATCAACTTTTTTTTAGATATATTAAAATTTTTTATTTATCTCTTGAGTCCAACAATTATTGATGCTTTTTAAACGGAAAAATTCCTTTATGAAAACGAATCTACTTCGGATTAAAAAATTTATTTGTATTTTCTTTATTTTTTTCTGAAAGAAAAGCAAATTGCACATGTATGGGTAATTTTTCGGTTTATGATGCACATGCGTGAATATATAAGACTGAATCGTTTGCCTTTATAATTTTAGACCTCGTTCTAATAGTTTAATATCAGTTATATAAAATGAGGTTTCCAGGAAAAGCAAAAGATTTCAATAAAAATAATTATTTTCAGAGTATAAATTAATAAGTAATGAATATTTTTTCCTGGAATCTTCAAGTTTAGATTTATAATATCAATTAACAATCATTTGTTTGATTAATATAACTTTTATAAGTGTCACAGACGATATTTTATAAGCATCGATTATTCATTGATAAATTAAACAACGTGTGAAAACAGAGTTGCGCAATATTTGAATTATAAATTACATTTTATTAAATTATTTATAGACATTTTCTGCAATAGATTTTCAATTTAGATTTAGATTTACTCATTTTATTCAAAAAATATTATAATTAGATATTTTTTCGCTCTGTAGCGCTGTTCATATTTACAATAGAAATGTGCATGCAGAACGAAAAAAATATTTAAATATAATATTTGTCGAGCAAAAAGAGGAAATCGAAATTTAAGCTTAGAAATTGATATCAACAGCTTTAAGTAAAATGAAGAGATTGGCTCGAACAACCTTAATATTTTCAAGAATTTTCTTTGCCCAACTCTGTTGGACAAAATTGCACAAAGCTTAAACTAGAAAAATTTAACAGAAAGGTAATCCAAAAATGAATTCGAAAAATTTGTATGAAAATTTTTTAATGTTGCCAAAAACGCCTGTTATTCCTGTAAAGAATAAATTATAAGATCTTCTTGTTTCTTCCACAAAGCACATTGAACTGGCACCTGGCAATGCTAAAAATTGTGGGTATTGGTTGCTGATAATTGATAATGATATCTAGATTCGCTTTCTCGACTGTGGGTTGGTGCTGGGACTGGAAAAAAAACACGCACACACGTTACTAATGAAATGGTTGCTGCATGTACACATATTTTAAGAAACCACTAACCGAAGATTTGGCCAATTTTCTTCAGGAGGGATTACGTACGTTTCTGGTCAACCCCATAGCCTCAGCAAAGCAAATGGTCATGGAAAAGTATGTGTACACTGCAAGCGTCGAGGAGTTCTCACATCGCGTGGAAAACTTAGGCAGACTCGCTTCAAATGTTGGCCCTGCAATGCCTGCTTGTGTCGATGGCCTTGTTTTGCGGAATTTCATGAAATGCGAGCTATTCCTCACATTCCTCCTCCATAGCACCAACCTGCTGACTACTTTTCGCCACGCGATTCAAGTCAAGAACTAATACCCACAAAAAAGTGAAAAACGCTCACTCAGCTAATTTTAATTGATCACTGAGACCTTCAGGCATTGATCATTCCAAGATCTAATTTACTTCAATTGTACAATCTTCTCATAAGGTACATCATAAAACTTTAAGATATCATGATGTATCTTGCCATGTATCATACACTTTTGTAATTTTTTGTATTATTAATTATTATTAATTATTATTAATTGTTGTGAATTTTGTACATTGCGACGATTTACAAAGACCCAGAGGGGTTTCTTATTTCAGTTTCAGTCTAATAATGTTTTTTTATGTAGAAGACTTTAAAGGCCATGTATCAGTTATCCAATCCCTAATTTATCGGCTTTTTTCCTTGCACTACCATTTTTACATTTAAATATTGAAATATCGAGTTGAAAATTTCAAAAATTAAATATAAATTCTAAAATAAAATAATTATCATCGAATTTCCCAATTTTCAAATTCTTTTTAATAGACTCTCTTGAAATTTTATGATTTCAAATTAACTTGTTTTTGTTTCTATTAAGTTTTATATAGATTCTTTTCACATTGTTCATCGGAAATAAAAAAAAAACATTATTAGACCGAAAAAACTGTACTTAGTGCATAATAAGATTTTTTTCTGGGTCCAAAAATTAAATTTAGTTAGAGATTTAGTTCTATTTTTCGACTCGCCTGGTGTCGAACGAATCGAAACCATCGCTTCCAGCTTGGCTGAAATTTCTTGATTAATGAGAAAGCGATATCTCAAATTTAGCGCAATTTAGTTTTAAGTTCAAAGCCAATTTTTGAAGGCTAAATTCCTCTAAAATGAGAGGATATACATTGAGATAAAAATCGGTATAAAAATCTACAGATTTTACAATTAAAAACAGCATCCGTTGCCCAATTTTAATTTAAAAGAAGTGCAATTTGATAATTTATTTTGAACGCTATTATTGAAGGCAGGAAATTTTCGATACTTAGTGAGATTCTTGGAATTTTTGGGTGCTGAAAAGCTGAAGTCTAAGATTAGGAGAAGGCATTTCATTTTTTTTTGTATATAAATACTGGCCTATATCTCTCCATAGACTGAATTTAATTTAATTGTTTACTTTATTTTAGAACTATATTTTTCAGATGCAAAAAGTGAGTAAAGATAATTTGGTTTTTTGAGAGCCAATTTATTTGCCTTATTTTTGATAAATTCAGTAGAGATTATATTTTACAATACTCAATTCCAACAATAGTTTTCATATATTAAATAAGAACAGTATCTTAACATCAGTAAATAAAACTAATCGTACCTGATACCAGCCGTTTGTCTATAAGTAAGATTATCTCAATTTTTAAGACTCTGATTTTTTTGGTCAATTTTATCAAACGTATTTTTTTTAATTATTTGTTAACTCGAATAATTTTTAATAAGAGCCGATTCCACTCTTTTCGAGTTTTCTAATTATAAAACTAGAATTATTAATTTAATTTGAATTAAGCACGTTGGATCCAAGTTACAATCTTAAAGTTTAAATTCTTCATTTTACTTAGTTAATAATGGAATTATAAATTTTTTCACTCAGTGTTGTTGCTCACATTTTAACTGGAATTGCGAGTACTGAACGAAAAAATGCAATTTTAATATTTTTCTAGTGAAATGGAAAAATTTTATTTTAAAGTTGGAATTCGAATTCTTTGCTATATGCAAAAGGTGTTAAAATTAAATATTTTCTTTCGCTCTACAGCCTTTCAACTATTTAAAAAAAAAATTACATCTGCAGAGCAAAAATATATCTAACTATAATATTTGTTGATTAAACTGAGGATATAGAATTTGGAGGTTTGAAATTAAATCCAACACTCTTAAATGAATCTTTCTCTTTCTTTTTATTTAGTCGCCTTTTTTTTCAAAGCACGTTTTATAGAAACACTTACCATGAGAAAAGATATCTGGTTGTTAGAAACGGTTTTCATTTTAATTTTTAATAGAGCTATGCGACCAAATTTCTTTTTTCAAATTTGAAGAAACTTTTTTCTTGATTCACCTTAAGTGTAAGGCAAAAATGTGAATGGTGAAGGATATTGAAATGTTTTTCGTGAATTGATAGGACTATGTAGTCTTTCTTAATTTTAATAAATTTTATATTAGGGGTGTTAAACCATTCACTAGCCTTAAAATTCGATTTTCTCATTTTCCTGAACATATATTTTAATTAGATATTTTTTCGTTCTGTAACGCTATTCACTTTTTAAATAGAAATATGCACACAGAGCGAAAAAATGTATAATTTTAATACTTTTTTGTAAAATGAAAATATGAAATTTTGAAGTTAGAACTTGGTCCCATCACCCATAAATAATTGTATCCACCTTTCACTCTGGGATTAACGCTTAGCCTAGTGGTTCTGTGTGTCCTCTTTCGTGTTATCGGGCTTTGATCCTACACGGAGAGAAAAATCAGCGTTTGAAACGACGAAAGGGCATCGTAGTCCAAAACGACGACTCATCGTCGTCTGGGACGACGAATATCGTCGTTTGAAACTACGAAACTCTTGCATTGATGCATTTCTGAATTAGACCACGTCTCCAGTTTAGAAGCCACGATCTACGATCCACAATCCACGTCTTTTCAAACGACGATTTCGTCGTTTCAATCTACAATTCTCGTCATTTTGAACGACGATCAAGACTCGTAGTTTGAAACGACGAATAGGCGTCGTTTCAAACGCTGATTTTTCTCTCCGTGTAGCTTCTGCTTTCAAACAAATTTCATAACGTAAAAAATGACGGGAATTAAAATAGAAAAACTAGTAGAAAACTAGAACAATTTAAAATCGTGATTCTTATCTTTATTTGTAGACCAACCAGGAGACGGAAGCAGTAATACTGATCCGAATACAGACTTTGGTACGTCTAACGATGACGATTTTGGTCATACGACTGATGCAGAATTATTGTTTCGATGTAGAATTTGTTGGAAGGGTTTCAAGCATCCGATGTCTCTCAGCCTTCATAGGAACTTGCACAATGGTCAGACTGTTTGCCCCATTTGTCAGCGAATATTTAGTCGAATCTACGATATGAAAGTTCATTTACAACGAATTCACAAATGCACGATTACTGTCGATACCAAACTTAATTTCCAACAATAAATGACAAAAGGGGATCCAGATACACTCGATTTTTCAGAACAATTAGATCATAAGGGTGTTGGATTATTGTTCTAATCTCAAATTTGATTTCTTTATTTTAATTGATATATATTATAATTAAATATTTTTTTCACTCTGCACAACTACTCATTTTTGAAATAGAATTATGGGTAAAGAACGAAAAAGTCTGTAATTTAAATAATTTTTAGTAAAATGAAAAGATTGAATTTTTAAGTTACATAATTTTGAATTCCTCGTTTCAAGTAAAGAGTATTACAAGAAACAAGAGCCTTAAGGGTGTTGGACCCAAGCCCTAATCTCCATTCGAATTCTTCATTTTATTTAAGGGTCTTAAAAAATTTTATAATTAGATCTTATTTATCTCTTTAATGGTCTTCATTTTTTAAATAGAAGTATGTGCATAGAGCGAAAAAGCGTATAATTTTAATACTTTTTGTCTGAAAAGAAGCCATTGAGTTTTGAAATTAGAAGTAGAATTCCTCGTTTTAAACAAAAATAATTTAAAGTAGACATTTTTTCGCACTATAGACACTTTTTTATTTCTAAAACGAGTATATATACCGAGCGGAAAAGTATATAATTGAAATAAGTGTTGAGTAAAATAAGGAAATCGAATTTTTATTTTAGAACCTTAATCCAATCCCCTTAAGGGAATGATTTTTGAAAAGAGAAATTTTGTGCCATAACAAGTGCTGCTGCGAGAAATCGAGATTAGAAAGCTAGAAAGTTAGAAAAAAGTGCGACTTTAAATTATTTACTGAAATATTTCAATTATCGAGGAAAAAAAAATTAAATCTCATCTTTTAAATCTTGAAGCCTTTAAATTGTATTGCTTTTTTTGGATAGTTTTTAATCTAAGCTTTTCGTGTTTCGTTTTTGAATTTGAAGGCTTTAAAAATTTATAGATTAAGGGTGTTGGATCTATGTTTTAATCTCAAAATTCGATCTCATTTTTCTTAATAAATATTATAACAGATGATAATTAGATATTCTTTAACTCTATAGTGGTCCTCATTTTTGAAACTTGATTGCTTTTAAATCCAGATCCAAAATAAATGTACAATTAAATTATTTTACAAGAAAGAGTTGAAATATTTCAGTCAAGGTCTTTTGAAAACCGAAATTCCGTAAACGAGATTTAATTTATATTTTTCTTAGCCTTTAAGACCAAGTTCCTCTTTAAGAAACTCGATATCGAATTTTTATCGAAAGCTGTATCCACGTTAGTATTATTTAATCGAAATAAAATGTAAATATTTTTTAATATTTAAAGTTACTTAACATTCATAAAGAAATTGTGATACTGAAATTATGTACGTGCATTCTTTTAATGAAATATTATTCGAAAGAATAATATTGCCTGCGCTTCTGTTGTTATTTGTAAATATTAAATATTTCATTTTTTCATAAATTATAAATTATAATAATTATATTATCTCAGGAACAAGTGCCACTATCATTGTCTTGTATTATTATTCTGGCTCAGAATGCAAACTTTGAAATAGTTTTTGAACTTTTTGTATTTTCACATGAGACTGCAGGCTTTTTTAATATTACTTGAATAATTTAATCAAGAAAAGGAAATATTTGTAATTAGCAGGAGTACTTAAGCCAAAAGTTATGATTTGAGATAGTTACAAAATTTTGAAAAATTATTTTGTAAATTTCTTAACGATTAATTTCTATCATTATTATATGATTTTCGTTTAAGGGCATTGAATCCAATTTCTATTCTCAAAATTCTAATTCTTCATTTTGCTCCACAAATATTACAATTAGATATTATTTCGTTCAATAAGCATACTTCTTTTCAAAATAAAAGCGTGCTATAGAGCAAAAGAAACGTCTAATTTTATTATTTATTAAGTAAAGTGAAGAGTTTGAATTTTGAGACTAAAACTTGAATCCAATATTCTTAATTTATTGAAGAATTGTTCGATTAGAGTAAAATATTGAAGCAGGTTGTATTTTTTATTATAAAAAATATATTCTAACGCATGTGCATCATATGATCAGTACCAACTGTTTTTTAATAAAAATGATTATTAGAAATAGAGAATTGCTTCCAAGCGGTCTTTCTTGATTTTTATTTAGGTTTAATTTAATTTCAATTTCTCGTAGGGTGTGAATTAAAGGTGTGATTGAAAGGAAGAGGATTACATAGAGGCACATTGTCCGCAAGCTTTTTAATTTTTAATTGAGGAAGCAGGAAAAATACTACTTTTCTATGGTTCGGGGTTTTTTTTTATTTTTGGCTTGTTGGGATCTACTCACATTGGTTACGAGCTTAATTTAGAAACGTTAGCACACGAAAATGCAGTCTGTCTGAATATCACTATATGCTCTTTAACTGATCAGATTTTTAAATTTCTCATGAATTCATAATTTCTGTATTTGCTTTGTAACAAAGGCTTTTGAAATTATCAGGGCTTCAGCAATTTTGAAGATTTTCTGTAAAATAAACTCCCAATTTTTGATGCTTTCAAATTTGAACGTATTTAATTTTCCTAGGGCTTTGCAAATTATGCTTTTTCCCAAAATAGATAGTGTACAAATATTTTGCGACCAAATTTTTATCAATTTCAAATTTGAATCCTTTTAGATTGAAAAGCTTTCCAATTTGTTTCTATAAAAATAAATCATTTTCTAATTTTAGTCCTATTTATCAAATTATTTGATTTATTTTGTCAATTTTTTTATTTGTCTAAGAAATTAAATCTTCTGACATCAGTTTGAAGTCCTGAGAATTGAAAATCATCGCTTTGTCGTTTTCGACTCTTAATCCTATCATAAAAAAGAGGTTGCGATTATATCGAATAAGCTTCTTAAAAACAGAATGAATTTGAATGATTTTAAAGGATTTTAAGGAATTTTCAGGGATCTTTAGAAATTTAAAAACACTGAATTTTAAAGAATTTCAAGGAATTTCAAAAGAGTTTAAAAGAGTTTCAAGATTTTAAAGTAATTTCAAAATATAAAAAGTTTGTTTTAATTCAGTCTGTTGAAATCCCTTTAAACTTTTTGAATTCTCTGAAAATCTTTTGGAATATCTTTAAAATGATATACTCACTTCTGGACTTTAAAGTTTATAAAAGCAGTTTTTATGATTGGATCATTTTTGAGACTAAAATGAAATTACTGAAGATTAAGATATTTTAAAATAAAATTGGGCATGACATTCTAGTCTACAAAAACTTGCAAACGCAAATCTCGATTTAATTACAATAAAGAAAATACTTAAACTCAATCTTTGCATGAAGTAATATTTGGACAAAAAATTGATACAGGGAGAAGGGACTAGTTATTTTTTCCTGTTTTAATTTGAAAAGCTGACTGTTTATCTTTTACCCTAAATCTAGAACTGATCGGTTGTTCTAGAACTGATCAGTTGCTTCTAAAATTGATATTTATCGGTTATTGGTTATTGGTTGTCGGTTATAAATAAAATGGTAAATTGCCAATACAACTGATGAATTGGAATGGGAAACACTTTGGATTCTGTGCGCAGACTCACAGTGCGTACCACCTGATGGGAATCAACCCCTCGCGAGACCAATGCACACCACCTACGAGATCAGAAGAAGAACACGTCCTCGACATGATGAAAACGGAAGGTGGATCTGTGATACTTGTGGGAAAACCTATACTCGTGGAGATTCCCTCGCCCATCATCGCAGCATACACAGAGGAGATACAGTCTGTCCAATTTGCCACGCAGTCTTTACTCGCAAGTACACTATGAGATGTCATATGGTTAATGTTCATGGCATCAAGTAATTAAAGGAATACAGGACCCTCAGTGCCATTTTTTAAGGATGGATATTATACAATATTATGATATACGTCAACTGGCATTGATACAATTATTTCGCTTCTATTCTTATCTCGGATTTATAAAC
Source organism: Synergus gifuensis (assembly GCA_904066015.1). Lineage (NCBI taxonomy): Eukaryota > Metazoa > Arthropoda > Insecta > Hymenoptera > Cynipidae > Synergus > Synergus gifuensis. The sequence goes on from CAJFCO010018300.1 coordinate 91,707, forward strand.
TTCGTTGTTGATTGCTTCAATATACATAGATGATTTTATATCTCAAGGCTTCAAAATTGTATATCGCTTCCAATTTGGATTCCTTTTTGTTGAAAGATGTTCAAATTTTTCCGCTTCCAAGTTCTTTTTTCTAATTCAAAAACTTAAGTGTTAAATCCATGGATTCCATGCTGATTTTTACATTATCATCAGAGAGAATGTATTATTTTAGGTAGAATTATGGGTACAGAGCGAAAAAATCTGTAATTTAAATACTTTTTGAGTAAAACAAATAGCTTAAGTTTTGAGATTAATTTTGAATTCCTCGTTTTATGGAGAAAGTATTTAAATTAAATATTTTTTTGCTGTGTGTCCATAATAAAGTTTTATTTAAAAATTGAGTAGATATATCGAACGAAAAAAAGTATTTGAATCCAAATTGCAAAAGTTTCTCTTCTTATATCTCGGAATTATGAACAGAATATAATATAAATTTTATATCTGAAGGCTTTGAAACTGAATCAAAACTAAAGCTGCAGAAATTTAAAAACGAACAAATTTTGAAGTTTTCGAATCTAATATTTACCTAAAAGGAATTTTTTAAGTTTTCAAGCAGCTTTAGGTTTAATTTTTAAAATTCAAATGTAGTTACAGTTTAATAGTTTATAAATTCGAGATAGAAATACAGCCTCTTCAAATTTAAAAACAATCCTCTTAATTGTCTAGATCTGGACTTCTTTTTTTTTAGAAGCTGGAAAATACAATTTCGAATATAAAGCTTCGAATCTAGAAAATAAAAATTAAAAATGTGTAAATCTCTGTATATATAATTTCACAAAATTACTCAAGCCACTTTAGTAATCGTATTTTAATTATATAAAGAAAGTTATTTATAATTAAAAATTTTTCTAGTTTGTAATTATAAAAACTAATAAAAATATAGAGCTCTAATTGAAACACTAATAACAAAAGAAAATAATTCTTAGAAATAACAACTTGCCAGGAAAGTCTGAATTTACACAATTTAAGAGGTGCAAATGCATTCACAAAAAGTAATTTTAATCCCAATAATTGTATTTCTAACGCCATCTTCGAATCAAATCATGTACATTGTATATTTATACAATAATTTATGCAATGTTCAATAATTATAAGTTAGATCTTTTTTATACTCTTTTTGCAGAATCTTTATCAAATTCGAGTTTCTTTGGAAATTTCGAAGCCTATTTTTCTTGCGATTTTTTTTTATAAAACAAAAAATCTTGTAAATGATTTAGAAACTATGAGAGAGAAAATTGTTCACATTATCAATATTGTAAAGTCGAGAATTCTTGAATGAAGGAAATACAATTACAAATAATTTTTGGACACAAAAAGGGCTTTTTTGCACTGATGTCAAGATTGTCTTGATTCTTGACCAAAAAAAAGAAAATGTTTTGTGATATTTAAATATCAATTTTTTTAATTTTTCTCAGACAGTCGTATCCAGTTAGTGCTTAAAGAAGGGAGTTGCTGGTCTAGTCATAATAGGTCTGATATAAATTCCGTTTTCACTTCTTTAATGGTCCTGAATCCATGTTCTAAGCTGTAAATTCGAACCCTTCATACTACTTAAGGAATTAAACGTTTTTTCGCTCTATACGCATATTTCTATTTCGAAAACAAGCACGTATATAGAGCAAAAAGATATAAAATGCAAATTAATATTGAGTAAATTGAGGAAATCGAATTTTGAGATAAGAATTTGGTTCAAATCTGTTAATTAAGTGTGTTGGATTCAAATCTTGTTAATTTCGGTTTAGGTAATGGTTAAGAATCTCGTCTCTCAATTTTAAGTAAATCTTAATGTTTACGATTAAGATCATATACATATATATAATTATATGTATAACTTTCCGAATAGCCAGTAAGCTATTCTTTCCTCAGTCAATTTATTTTTTGTTTCCAAGCTTACTTTGTTCACCAAGAAAAATATTTCTTGATCTTGTTAATATTATATTATCTAATTTACAATGTAATTTACAATTTATTTAAACTCTTGTTTCAAATATATTAAAAACTTTGAATTGGTTCTCAAGTTCAACAATTTTTTTCTGGGTCAGAGCACAATTATTAAGGTATTTGAAACCAATTTCTGACCTTAAATTTTGATTTCCTTATTTTACTTGACAAATATTAAAATTAGATATTTTTTCGCTGTGATATTAGATATTTTATCGGTACTCAATTTTTAAATAGAATTACGAATACAGAGCGAAAAAAAATATAATTATAATATTTATTGAATAAAATGAAGAAATCAATTTTTAATGTTAGAAATTGGTTTTAACATCCTTAAGTAAAACTTAGAATCGATCTCTTCGAAACTACAATGTAAAATACAGGAACTTTTAAAAAGTGTATACTGTAACAAATATTGCATTGTATTATACGTGTTAAATTTAAGAACTTAAAAGAACTACGTAAGTCTTTGTTAGTAGGACTTAATTAAAATGTAAAAAATACATTTGTGAAGAATTATTGAGAATCTTATTTGCCTCCAAATCCAGTTTCTTCTCTTCGTTTGTTTTAAGCTTTTTTTTTTATTAGGAAATAAAGGAAGTTTAAAATTTTGAGGGGTGCTGATTCTTCTTTCGTAGGCAACGAGAAAAATGTCTAGGCTTTTATATCTTAAGAAATTTTTCTTTTTTAAGTTCCGAGTTTAAAATTGATAGGAAATTACATAGTTAAGGGTATAGGATCCATGTTCGAATCTTAAAATTCAATCTCACTTTACTTAATAAATAATATAATTAGATTCTTTTAAACTCTGTATTGGTTTACATTTTTAAAATATAATTATGCATATAGAGCGAAAAAGTGTATAATTTTATGTAATATTTTTGTCCAAAATGATACCATTAAATTTTATATTTAGGTTTCGAATTCCTCTTTTTAAGCAAAATTGTTTAAAGTTAAATCTTTTTTCGCTCTATACATACATTTCTATTTCGAAAATGAGAAAATCGAATTTTGAGATTAAAACTTAGTTCAATACCCTTAATTTCTTTTTCGAAGAAATTTAGGAACTAATTATCTCATTTGTGTTAATATGATTGTATGTAAGAGTGATTGTGTGTTCAGAACTGCATATTAATACCTTAGTGTCGACGAAATTAATTTTTTTTGAAACGAAAAAAAAATAATTCATACATGTTACCAACTGATTGATAATATGTATGATTGATATATGTATTATAATAATATAATATAATTTTCTCGGAAAAAATGCCAAGGTATGTCACTGTCACTTGAAAAAGGATTCCAATCGAGGAAAAAAAAAATAGAATTTAGGGTTCAAAACTAGGACGATGGGAAGATCGTTCCTCAAAAATTAGTCTTCTGCATGAATTTTTCAATGTGAAATTAATTTTATTTGCAGCATTACATCACGAGTTTTGTTTATTATTCACGATACTTTCTAGCTTTTTTTATAAGAATTGCGTTTTTATTTTATTTTACGTTTTTAGAGAGAAAATTTGCATTTCTTTTGTGATTAGATTGCTTTTTAAGATAAAATCTCTAATATGTACTTGTTTTTTCATCTTTGGGATTCGAACCCTCAACAGCGAGTTTGGAGAACACGAATGAAATATTTGAGCCACCTGCTTTTATTATTTATAATTTATTTTTAGGTTTTTAGAATATTTAATCAGCAAGCATGATGTTTTGTTTTGTAATATTAATTTATGTTTTTTAATGCGTTGCATAATTGGCATTGCTTCTTTCAAAACTCGGGGTTGATGTATAAAAATCGAAATTAATTGTTAGGACTTAGTTCAATATATTATATAATATTTATAATTTTACAGAGCATCAGAAATTTGTCCTGTAAATTTTTTAAGATATTTTGAAAGTCCTTTAGAACTTAAATTTTTTCAGTTTTTTAAATACTTTAAATCCTTTGAAATTTTTTTCTAGAAGCATAAATTGCCTGAAATATAAAGAATATAAAAATTGTCATCAACCCTGACAGATATAAAAAATCAGAGTGAGTGTGACTGAATGTACAATAATCAACGAGGGTAGAAAAAAAATAGAAAATATTGTGTCAGAGTCGATCAGCGTCGAATTTGGACATTGCTATGTAGCTATTTTTTATTTATTTGATTTAGATTGTCGTACAGTGGTCATCGAACACCCATCCCACTCTTGCAAACTCTGCGGTAAATCATTTTGGAACCGAGACTCGATGTATAAGCATATGAATATGCATAAGGGAACGACCCAGTGTCCCGTTTGCCACAAAGTTTTGAGCCGCACAACCCACATGAAGCGACATTTAAAAAATCGTCATGGCTGGTTGGGATTCGGATCAACAGCAGACGCGGCACGAAATTTAAATCCACTCTCGATTTTCACGGCGAGACAATTTCAACAAAACCAAAATTCAAATCCTCTCTCGATCACAACAGCAGACTCGGCACGAAATACAAATCCGCTCTCGATTTGCACGACGAGAGAAGGTCAGCAAAACCAAAACACAGATGCCAGTGAAAACACTAATACCAATACAAATGCTAATGCTAATCTTGATTCGAGTGCTACTTTTACCACAATTCGAATTAGAGAAAGCAGCGTCGAAAGAATTACTTCTAGTCCTATTCCTTAGTGTGAAAAACGAAGAAAAATCCCAAGAAACAATCCAAAGATGGATTATTTTGTCCATGTCTGTCTTAAATTTCACCACCTAGTCATTTCTACACAACTTGTATGAATATGTTTTCATATGTGTATATGCACAAAACCAACACGAGCACCACGTTCTACCTCCAGGACACCTAGTAAACAATATCCCCGTCCTCTTCCTTCTTTCCTTTCCAATTTTCCTCAATATTTCCATCCTTTAAGGGCGGTGAAACCAATTTCTAACTAAATTCTATTTCTTCATTTTATTCAACGAATATTATAATTAGATATTTTTCACTGGGTAGGACTTTTCACTTTTTAAATATATATTATGCGTACAGAGCGAAAAAATATATAATTTTTATTCTTGTTTTGTTGAATGCAAAGTGTAAATTTTGAGATCTCAATGAGAATTCTTTGTTTTTTCTCAAAAAATATTAAAATTACATAGAAATTTTTTTGCTGTATACCCATATAATTATATTTAAAAATTGAATACCGATACAGAGAGAAAAAATATCTAGTTTTAATATCTGTTAAGTAAAATGAGGAAATTGAAATTTGAGAGTAGAACTTGGATCCAACACCCATAGTAATTGGACTCAAGTTGGAGACATCTAATCAGACGACTTTTTTTCTTTTTCACCTAAAAATAAAAAGAAATGTTCTTAAAAACTGTTTTCTGGAGAAGTTATGTTGATTGTATAATAGAAAAATAATTTAGGGTTGCTTTAGTTTCTGAAAATCCTGGAGATGTCATGGAATTTTGAACTGGTAATTGCAATTTCCTAGAGGCTTATTTATTTTTCTACTTTATATTTTAAATTGATTATTTTACACTCAGTAATAAAATTGTATAAATTTATTCAATTTTAAAAACTATTCAATTCGAACGAATAAGGAAAACGTTTTTGTTAACATTATTCTTTATTTTTAGTAAAAAAAAAAAAATCCGTTAGACTTGAAATTTGAACATGTAGTCCTTTCCTTTGCTTAAGACATTTTAAGGGTGTGAAAAAATAGAAAGTGAATTCAAATTAGTTGCATTTTAACCTCAGTTGAGTAAAACGTGTCTCTAGTTTGTTCGAAGATTTAATCTATGTATTTTGAATACACAAAATTTTTCAAATACCTAATTTTTTTAAGTATTTGTGTACTTAAAATTAATTTTCTATTATCCACTAGTGGATAATAATAAATAATAAGTAAAGAAAATTCAACATCACACTTTAAATAAAAATTAGTGACAACTGATCTCATTTTTCACTATTTTGAATTTTTTTACTCTGCGGTATTTACTACAGACTAAAACTTGACTCGAAGCTAAAATTTCAACTCTCAAGTTTCAACTTTTTGTCACACCCTCAATTCTAAGACTTCCCTTGTGAAATTTATAGTATTTTCTTTGTTCAAAAAATTAATGTTATACAATTCTGGTTAGTTAAAAAATTTATAAAAAATTAGAACATATTATTTATACTTATTACTTTCGTCAAAGATAAAATTTCTGAATTTTGTAGCCTGACCTTGAAAATGAATAAAATTATTTACTAATTTTATTTACATATTGAAAAAATTATATACTCTTCAAATTAAATTTGGAGTAAAAGCAATTAGACAAAGAAATTTTAGTAAATTAAAAAGATAGGCCATTTTATTAAGTTTATTAGGCCATTTATTAAAATTTAATTTTTAAAATCGAAAATATCAGAATTTATTTATAAATTATTTTTTTGTGAAGAACCAAAGAACTTTGTAGAATATTATAAATATTTACAAATAGACAATTATTAATGATACAAATTATATTTATACGGAGAAAAAAATAGAAAATTATTTTAAGGTAAGATTCAGACTACAAGCTCAGGCTATAAAACAAAAATTTCGACTCGTCTTCCAATAAATCAGAAAATTCTCTCAAAAATTAATTTTCGCACTTTTGAACAGGGAAATTTTCCTAAGGGCTCATTTCCTACCAAAGATTCTAGAGAAATGTAAATTACTTCATCTAGTCAAATGATTTCAGTACTTAATAATCTAAGGAGGAATGTGCAGTTTGTGTAACACGAGTCATGTAAGAAAGTTTAATCTTAAATGATGCATGGTAGATAATCCAATTAAGATATCAATTTTTTAGACTAAAAAATCTAGTCTTAAAGATTGCCAAAGTCAAATGCTAGATAAAAATAAAAACCAAAAAAAAAAGAAAATATAGACTCTATAAAATCCTAACTTTGGATAAAAAGTCTGCCATAAGATTTTACTATTTTCCCCTAATTATGTAAACAAATTTTATTGTGAACGACTAAAAATCTACGAGACAGAATATATCGGCAAAGGATGAAGTTTTTCAGAAGTAAAAAGCAGCAAAAACTTTATTGCAATTTAATATATAGTTTTTAAGATAAAACCTCGAGGAATATATGGAAAATTATTAGACTATTTGAAACTTGTTACAAAATTAGTTTCCTAAAACATTATAAATTAATCTTATCCCACCAATATTTCTAGACTATAACATTTCTGTATTTGTTTTAAGACTTAAGTCATTTAGTGCAAATTGACCAAACGATCGATATTTATATTATAATTATAATTATAGTAATTCTAATATTAAACATACTCAGAATATAGTTAATTAAGTCCAGAGACTTGCCTATCATAATGGCTCTTTTTCAGTTTATTAAGGGTTTTGGTTCCGAATTCTAACTTAAAAATGAAATTCCTCATTTGATTCAACAATTATTAGAATTAGATACCTTTTCGCTCGGTAAATGTATTTATATATTCTAATAATTATTACCTATTGAATCAAGAGGGATTTAATTTTGAAGTTAGAATTTGGATCTAACACCCTTAATTAGTGCTCAATATTTAATTTAAGTCTTCAAAAGAGGTATTCGTTCTTTATTTATCTGTGTATTTAATATATATAAAAAAATAATTAATTATTTAAAGGCGACATGCAGGTAATGTAATATATAAATGTAAAAAACATTGCCACAGAATTAGTGCAATTATAAGATTGGAAAGATTGTTGAAAAAGTTCAGCGATTTAGTCTCACGTGAACGTTGAAGTTGTACCGAACTTACCAAAGTGTTTGTGAATTATTATTTAAGTGTTTTTACTAATTATCGAGACAAAACAATGACTCTGATTTCTAAACTTCAAAAACTTCCTTTTTAGAAATTTTTACAAAGATAATTAAATTATCTTTATATTTATTTGTCATTGTACCTCGAATTAAATAACCATAACATAATAAACTAAACTTGCCATAATTTTATGTAATTAACAATTGTAGGAAAGTATACATTTGTTTTCTCTGATTCTACAATTTGAAAAGATGGAACTTTTAAATTAGATTTTCAATATTTCATTTTACACAAAACTTATTAAGTCAATATTTTTTCGCTCTATAGGCGTACTTCTATTTCGAGAGAGAGTTCATCTACAGAACGAAAAAATGATACATTCTTCTAATATTTGCTGAGTAAAATCAGGAAATTGAATTTTGAAGATAGAACTTGAACTCAATGTCCTTAATTCAAATTGTAGATGTTTGAGACAATTTTTTCTATTATTTTTCGTTTGTTGCCTTGGTTTTGTAATCGAAAAAAACGACTTCACATCGAGGTTCAGCGAATTTGTACACCTGTTATAGTAGGTGAATGTAAAATATATTTCTATAGAAATTTTCGTTTAAAAACCGATGTTAGCTCGTCAGTAGGAACGAATGTGCACATTCCTCAAATGCCAGAATACAATTGCTAAGTACAAGATTGCCAACTATTATTTTATTTAATTAAAAGGATTACCTTAGTGGATTATTTATTGGAGAGAAATGGAAACGTCTATTATATTATAATAATATATTACCACCTTAATTTACGTTTGACTTATATGCAGGCAAATATGTAAGTGAAGATATGTGTGAATAAAGTTGCAAAATGTGAATCGAGCACAGATCCTTTTCCCATTTTCAGATATTTTTTTTAACTAAGTTAAAAAAAAATTGAATTAATTTTAATTCTTAAGTTATTTTGCAATTTTCTACTTTTAGAATTCTTCTGCTTTTTTATTTACTTTTTTTGTAATCTAACTTTGTAAATTAAGGATGTTGGATCCGTTTTCTAACTTCAAAATTCGATCTCTTCGTATTAGTTAAAAAATATTACGATTTAATTCTTTTAAACTATGTAGTGGTTCGCATTTTTGAAATAGAAGTATGTGTATAGAGCGAAAAAGTGTATAATTTCAATACTTATTTAAAAAAAAAAAACATGGAATAAAGTGAGGAAATTAAATTTTGAAGTTAGAACTTGGTTTCAACACCCTTAAAGAGTATTGGCTTCGCATATTCCGCTTTTGGATACCGTAAATTAGAATAAAAAATTTTAGAGTTAGCGTTAGGATGGGTTTCGATGCGAATTAATTTAGATTTTTAAGATTTATTTTGTAAGTCGAAAAAATTGTCCTTTTAGATTATTACGAATTAATGAGAATTTTTTAAACGTCAAAATTCTAAAATCAGGATTTTGATTTTAGTAACTCGAAATATAAGATTAGAAGGACTAAAAATATCTAAATTTTAATTTTTCAAATATTAATGTTTTCTAAGCTTTGGTTGAAATTGCAAGCTTTTTTAAAATTTGAAAGATTGAAATGCTTAGTTTATGGAATTAAAAATAAACCGAATTCCCTAAATTATTAATTTAAATTTTCCTTGACGGTACTTTTAAAATTGGAATTGAGTAAACATTTCACTAATAATACACTAGTAATTTTAGCAGTATTAAATCCTTCTTCAAATCCTCACAAAATTTAAGAGATTTTTCATAAATTTTCTAAATTTAATGATTAGAAAATTGGACTTGGCAGTCTCTAGAATATTATAACTTTACTCACACCTAGTTCTTAATAGACATATTATTAATTAACACAGGTGTGCAAAAAACTATAAACTCAAGGAAATTGAGTTCCTTTCTTATATTTAGAATCGAATTAAGTTATTAAATTAATTATCTGAGTAATTAAAAGTCTTTGAAGTGGTAAAAGTTTTGAGAAATAAATCAATTTCAATGACTTGAGGATTTTGAGTACTGAAACAGTTTTAAAAATTTCACCCAAGGAACTTTGGCTTCAGTTAAAAAGTTTTATCTTGAATAGCTCTGAATAGCTTGAACTTTGTTCAAATGGTCTTTGATTGAACTGAAAGCTGAAAGAACTCGACTTGATTTGAAATTTCGAGTTTTTTTGCACACCCCTTTTGAATAAAATCAATATTTTGAGGAATCGGGGTCAAGAAACTGTTGATGTGTTGCAGGGGGGGTGGGACGGAAACGGAAGCATGTTGGCGATACAACTGGTCAAGTGGTGATGCAGGGTCCAGGGCGTTTTTCCTGCAGTCTCTGCGGAAGTGTTTACAAGCACCTTGCTTCGCTGACCCAGCACCTTGAAGTGCATCGCAACCAGACAACCTGCATCCTCTGCCACACCACTCTCAGTCGTAGAACCGACCTGCGTCGACATATGCGGTTGAAACATAACATGCAATGGCAAAAAACCATTCAGAAGCGACAAAAATCCTAATCAAGAATTCAGTTCCAAAATCCGTAAGCCGTAAGAACTCAACTCAACTCTCAAATCCTAACTACAGGCTTCGAACTGACGCGTTCTTCACTTTCTTTTCTTAGATCCAACACCCTTTAATTTGATACTCAATAATTTAAGGCCGTTGGATCCAAGTATTAAGCTCAAAATTCTATTATCGATTTTACTCAACGAAAATTATAGATAAATATTTTTTCGCTCTGTAGCACTAATCTTTTTTCAAATATAAGACTACGTACAGAGCGAACAAATATTTGGTTTCGATACTTTTTGCATAAAACGAGGAAATCAAAATCTGACTTCAAAATTCAATATTTTCATTTTACTTAAAAAATATTTGAATTAGATATTTTCTCGTTCTTTACGCATAATTCTAATTAAAAATTGATTAATTTTACAGAGGGAAAAAATTCCAAATTTAATATTTGTTGAGTAAAATGAAGAAATCGAATTTTTAGATTAGAACTTGGCTCCAACACCCTTAAATATGTAAACAGTTTTGAATAGCTCAATCTAAAATTATTTAATTTTGAACACTCTGAGGTAAACTTTTAAACAAGCAACTCGAAGCCTGTAATTATATGACTTGAACCAACAAATTTCAAAATATCATATTCAATAACACAAATTTTTCGATCTGACAAATGAGTTCCTCAAACTTTAGAAAATCTTAAATTTGGATCTCCTGAAGATTTTCAATCTTTAAATTTCAAATTAGTGATTAAAGTCTTGAATTTTTCTAAATGGACTTAATCCTTTTAAACTAGTTTAAAATCGAATCCCATAAGCTTTAGAAATTTCAAATACGTAGATTCAAACATATTTATAATATTTTTCACGAATTCAAGATTTCAGCTTTTTAAGATTTGATTAATTCGCACTTTCTTGAATCACGTTTCAATTTTCAAAGTCCAAGAAAAATGTCGTTTTGCTGCCTCAAAAGTCACACTCCTGAAAATAAAAAAATGTCTTATTAAACTAATCATAAATATATAGAATAAATAACATCTATAGTAAAATTGTAAATTTGAAAGGTACCTTGATTTTGAAATCCAATTTCCTGGTGTGAATCGAGCGGCTAAAGGTTTGAAGGACTTCATTTTTTTTAAACGTTTCCTCAATTCCTCAAAATATTGACAATTGAACAAATTAGAGCTTCAAGCACCAATTCTAGAAAATAAGAATATATTCATTAAATTGTAAAATTTATATTTAGATTAACCGATCCTCGTACTAAATTATTTATATTAGAAGATTCATAGATTTTCCAAAGAAGAATGAACAAAATGACAAATTAGAATAAACAAATTAATTTAATTCTAAGAATTAAATAATAAGTTGGTTACTTATCCGCATTCTAGTCGTTTTTCAAATAAATAATTATAATTACAATTTATATTAATTGAAAACTATTTCAGCCTCGTTGTGTGTTTTTAATCGATATTATAAGGCTTTAAAATGTTTTGCGTCAAAATCAGCTTTTCGATTTAAATCTCTAACGTTAGAAGATGATAGTAATAAATTTTATGGTGTATTCTGTATGGGCTTTAAAAAAGGAAAAGAAATTGATGTGTAATCGTTTTTAGAATTTAGGTCAAAATATGGGCGATTGCAAATGAAGGGTGTAGTTATTTAATTAGGATTTGATTAAACAGTTTTTTTCGAAAGATTAGATATTTATTTTCTTTAGAAATTTAAGTATCAGAAGAGAAACCTATACATCACGAGTGCTGTACAAGTATGATAGAAGAAAATAAAATTTATTGTTTAATCCAAACGTATTTTTCAGCTAGGTTCAGTCTATTTATAAATTAATTAATTGATGTAAAAGTTGAAATATATGTTTAAATCTTGGAGAAGAATTAAAGATCGGTTTACAGTTTTCAGTTCGCAGAATAAATAAATAATATCTTAATATTGAAGTTCTGAGTTCTGAAAAAAAATATAAAATTTAATATTTTAGATTCTTCAGCATCCCAGAGTTTTTCAGCGAATTCTTGGTGCGATTTGTGCAAAGTTTCATTTGCAAATCAATCAGCTCTTGCTCGTCATGTTGCTTCAAAACACGAAACATCGCAGAATACTTCAGCATTTTGCCACATTTGTAATAGATTTTTTAAAACAAAATGGAGTCTATCAACGCATAGTAGTAAGTATCATCGATTTTAAAAAATAAAATTATTTTTATTTGTATTATTTTTCTAATTTATTCGAATCTATTATTTTTGAGTTGAATTGACCTTGCCCGAGTTTTATTACTCTTGGGATTTTCGTACCTGCCCTTATTTTTCCCACACTGTTATTGTTATTGTTTCTGAAGGTCTGTTTTGTATATTGGTCATATAATACAATTCAATTAATGAGTTTCAGTTCGGTTTCGACTCTCGAGCAGAGAAGTCGTATAAAAGTCAAAGTGAGACCCCTGTCTAATTCGTACCGGGCTAAGTGGTTTAACTTCAGTGATTGTTCACCTAAAAAAGATTAATTGTGCTATCTTATTGGATATTTTCCCGACTTGATCGTCTTCTGGCAGCTTCCGGAGTAGCCTACATCTGAGATAAGTTTCCAAACATGTCTAAATATTTTTTCTTATATATCCATACTCTGTTAAATGTCTGATGTGTACGAATTGGCTTGGGGGTTGAAACTCGGTTAAATAAAATTAGATTAAATTCTTTTGTATAAATTCAGTTAAACTATAGGTACTTAAATTTGAAGACGTTGTAAAATAGGATTTCTCTCGTCTTCCCACAACGGTTTTCATTATTTTACTAACAGTATTTATATTTTGATATAATTAAAACAATAAAAATTAAGTCATATATAAACTTGCTGTGCACTTATTTATTTTAATTAAAGGTATTGAATTCAAACTGTAATCTCGAAATTAAATTTCCAATTTTACTCAACAATGATTACAATTAAATATCTTTTTACTCTGTAGATGTATTACATTTTAAACTAGAAATGTGCTTATAAAGCAAAAAATCCTTACTTGTAATACTTTTTACGTAAAACTCTAATTTTTATTAGAGTAATGATAATAAAAATTCTTTCTGTATACTATAGAAGAAGGTATAAAATACTGAAGTATTTTAATACTCGTTTTGAAAATTACTTGTTATATATAATATAAAATCCAATTTAACAATTTCTTAAATTTTTTCGACTTCTTTATAGTTTAAGTCTTTTAATATCTTCGCTTCTAAGATCTATTCTAAGACCAGAAATTTTTCGAACTTCTTGTGGTGTCAGCCTCCAAGCAATTGCATCAGCTCCACAATAATCAGCAAGTTCTTCTACTTTTTCAACGCTAAGTATTGTCGCTATTTGCATTAGTCTTGCAAATTTATCTCGAACGGACCAGGAAGTCGCAGACGCTAAGTAACTTGCAAGTGATCTTATTTCTTTGTCTAAAATAAGACCTCCAGCCTGAAATTTTCAAAATGTTAAAAGAATATAACATTTAGAACATAATTCATTTCCAAATACTTTTAAAATAGATTTAAAATAACTTACCCTATTAAAAGTGCATTTAAGCACAACTTTCTCCAATCGAGCGGTGACTTCAGCAGTGAGAATTCCAATTAAAGCGTCATAATTTGAAGCAGTTAAATTATCCTTAAAAGCTTGAAGAAGGCCTTCCAGATTTAAAATTAGAGTCTGTACAAAAGGCTCGTCTGTTTCGTATCTCAATAATTCATCCTAAAAATTAGAGTTACGATTGTAATTATCCTCTATTCCTCGTTTTTCAACGACTGATTTTCGATTAGTACTTATTCTAAACTACCTCATTTACGTGGTGATTTATCGAAAGGAAAGCGTCAACCCAAGGCGTGACTCTCGGTTTGACTGCACTCGCTCTTAACTGTTCCAATCCATAATCAATTACAGCCCTTAAACTATGAGTGACTCCCTTTAATCCAGCCAAACAACTATCCACTTTTCCCCTTTCTTTGTCCTGCATGTTGGAAAAAGCCTGGTTTATTTCCATATTCAGGCTTTTGCTCAAAGTCTCTACGTACTCGATGCTTACATCCGTGTTATTCAAATAAGCCTGTAAATTAAAACAAATTAATTTCTGGATACGAAATTCTCTTATTTCCTTATTTGGAAATAAAATGAAAGTACCAGGAACATTAGACGTCCTTGTTCAGTATCAGAAGCCTGCAATCTACCATGTTGAATACTCGTTTGAAGCGCACTATAAGCTTGAGCCAAATCCATGTAACCAGCAGGATATCCTTGCCGTAAACGACTTCTTAGTCGGCTCGTAAATTCTCCTTCTAAAATACCACAGGCCATATTTACTACAGCACAAACTCCGTCGATACTCCAACTAGAAATTGCCCGTCTGAAAAATTAAATATGTTTGTTTAGACTTGTTTTATAATAGGATACATCTTAAAAATAAAATTTTAATTAAGATGCAAATCTTGTCCGCACCTCACACATTTCTTCACTATGAAGAAAACGTCATCAACCATGCTCGAAGTTTGTTGTTCCTGATCTAGAACATCCATTCCAATTGCTTTATTCACACTCTCTTCCAAAAAATATCTTTCCAAAGCAAGATAGGCTCCCAATAATTCTTGCATACTTCTCGCTAATTCGGAATTGCTAACAAAGGTCTCGAAATCATTCATCAAAGCCTTTCGTTGTGATTCGTCGGTCGTACCAATTTCCAAATCACTCTGCAATTTACAAATATTCTTGAATGAAATATTGTTTAAAAAGTTATTTTTTATACTTCTTTGTTAAGGTATAATTAGGGTGTAATTAGATATATTTTCTCTTTGTAGATGTACTCTTTTTTTTAAAAACAGAATACTCTGTATTGCATCTCTTAACCCAGTGACTTGATAAAATAAATAATTATTAATTAAAATCTCTTACAATGATTCGTCTTCTCAAAAAGCGAATGTATAATTCAGCACGAGCATGCATTATTGTTATTTCTCCAAGAAGCAAGTCTAGTTCTTTGGGATCAGCTTTTTCTCCTCCTTGTTTTCTTAAGTAATCATTTATTGTTTGAACCTTCTTCGCAATGCTTCTATGCTTCATAAACTCTGCGATGATCTTCTTAATTTGTCTGTGGATAAATTTTAATCAAAATAAAATTCTTCAAATAATAATAATAATTTTGATTTTACCTATCACACTCTTTTTGCAAAATTGTAATAGAAGTTAAGAGCCTTCCTGGTCCGTAATAAGTTTCGATAATTGGCTGATGAATTTCTACAATTCTGGCTATTCCTTCAAATAATAAAGTTATTGTATCAGCGAATATAACAGCAGCTCTTTTATCTGAAGCTTTTATATCTAAGGCTAGTTTCAAATTCTTTTGGGCAGTTTCCTGAAGCTGAAAAAAACATCGGTATTTAATTTTGAACATTTGAAGAATTCATGCATTCAACATCATTAAACAAACCTTTGAGCAAAGATACTGGCAGAATTTTTTCAGCCCCTCAGTGTGCATTCCCAGTAGAGGGAATATTTTGAAAAATCGTTCGACAGAAGCTAAATCCTCAGATTTCACAGCTTCGTCGAATTTATGAGTGACGACTGTTCTTAATTCAAGAGCAGCTTGTTGTAAAGTAGAAAGAGAACTCGCGACACTTGTACGATCTCCAGAAACATCTTCAGCAGTTCTTTCCAATAATTTTTGATCCATGGATAAATATCGGTGAACATGGGCAGCTCCTTGCTCGTAATCTTCATTTCTTAAAGCAGTCGCCACTCCTTGGCTGCAAAGTTGCAAGTCGAGGATGTCGTTCACTCGACTTTGGCATTCACACACTCTGCTCTGAAATTAATATCAAAATAAATCAACTGTTAAATTGTTCTGAGAAGAAATAAAATTAGAAATAAGCAAGTAAATTAACGTACGCGAGCCAAGTCTAATTGTCTAACTTTCGCGCTGACTTTTTCCGCTAATTCGTTCGTGTGATTGATCATATCACGAAATTTCTCACTTTCTGATCTAATAACGACCACATTTGGCAAAACTTTGCTTATATTTTGTAATTTTGCTTCGACATGATAATGTCGAGAAAGAATATGATTTAATTGTTTATTAACTGCCACCTAGAAAGAAATTAAACGATAAATATAAAAATTAATAATAAATTAAGTGAAATATTAAAATTCCTTAAAACAAGTAAAAAATTTTAACCTCAGCTTCCTGTAATTTCTCAAGAATCATTGGGCAGTTTTCTTCAGTCACGGGTAAATTCATCTTCCAATTTACTAAAAATTCACAGAATTAACTATTTAATAACAGCGATAAACAAATTTCAATAATCTGCTCCAAATTAGTATTTGACAGCTGTAAACATGGCTGTAGAGTTCTTAGTGAGTAATATTACCGAGGTAATATTCCCGTTCTCGGTAACGTTACCGAGAAGGTAACGTTAGAATAAATTACCTTACAATTTTCGAGAATTTATGAGAATTTATTTTTTTTAATTTTTATCATTTTTTATCATTTTTTATTTTTCATTTTTAGGGGGGGAAAAATCCTCCCCTTGGTGCCTCCCCTAGCTACGATCATGGACTTTCCGTTGGAGAAATTCTGCCGTTGGCTGAAATTTGAATCGCGCGCCAAATTTTGACCAATGGCAGCACACATTGTCAATCGCTTCGAGAAATACTTCCATTGGTCAAAATTTGGCGCGCGATTCAAATTTCAGCCAACGGCAGAATTTCTCCAACAGAAAGTCAGTAAGCAGTCTCAGGGCCGTCGATAATCCATGACCGTAGCCAGGGGGGCACCAAGGGGGATTGTTCCCCCTCTAAATGAAAAAAAAAATATTTCTGTAGTAAGTACACTGTAAAAAATATTACATATCATTATTTTACTACAATGAATGATGTGACCAATATTACCAACACTCAATGCAGGATTTTTACAACCAATCGGAAGTTTGCATTTCTGGATTGTGAATTTTACTTTAAGGTTATAAGATTCACAGAAAATTGTAACAGATATTTGGTTTGACCTTCACGTGTTCGATCACGTGCTCCGTTTTTGACCTTTCACTTATTTCTAAATAGTCCGACATTTCATATATTCTCGCACATATCTTATCTTATATAAGAAACAGAAAAACTCTCCTAAAAATTGTTTCTTTAAAATCGGTGAAAGAAAAATGTCAAATAAGTTTAAAACGTTAAAAACAAGGTGCATTGTTCCAAACTGTAAGTCAGGAACTTCAGTGAAGTTCAACAGGTTTCCGAAGGACACAAAACAATGTCAACGATGGGTCAAAGCAGTCAAAAATCCTTTTTTGGAAACATTGTCACTCAAAGAAATTCAGACTTACCGGGTCTGCCAATTACATTTTACTAAAGATTCTTTTTTCATAACAGCTCAGAGGCCGAGATTAAAGTGGGACGCAGTTCCCTTTCTTGATTTACCTTCATCTTCTGATAAAAACTGTGAAGAATTAAAGATTGATCTGCAAAGTGAAGAGGTGGATAAAAATAAAAATTCTGTTCTTAAAGCTAAGCCAAAATTAATTGAAGATTCTTCACTCAGCTACAACCAGGAAAACAATCTTCTTCCGGAAAATTTGGCACCAACAGAAAATAATTTCTTGTGGGAAGATTGTCTTTTTAAAGAAATGAATCCCGTCGAAAATATCCTTAATTTTGCGAGTAAAGAATTTCGACGAGCAGAAAAAGGTAAAGAAATTACAATTGCTTTTAAAATCCGTGCAAATTTGTATAAGAAATTCAGTCTAAAGAGTCTGAAAAGTATTAAAAAAATACCTTCCAAGGAAAACAGAGAGATTCTTAAGACTTATTGTATCGTGCCGAATTGTAGATCTGGAAGACGTATTACTAAACACGCTTTTCCGAAAGATAAATTTGTGGGGGAAAAATGGGTTAAAGCTATAAAAAGCCCCTATTTGAAGGACATGAGTTACGATGAAATTAGGAAGAGACGATTGTTCGTTTGTTATTTGCATTTTTCGGATGATTCGTGGACTGATAGCGCTCATTTGAGACCCAGGTTGAAAACAGAATCAGTCCCATCACTTCTTTTACCGGAAAAATTAATTAAGAAGGAAGAAATGAAACCTAAAAAGCCAATTGATCTACCGAAAAATGAAGAAGTGCCTAATATTAATATGGATTTTTATTTTACGATGACTACTATGCTGAGTTATAATTCGACACCAAAGATCTGCGATCTTTCATTGAAAAATGAAGCCATTAGAGAAAGTTCCTTTAAGATGAAGAAATGTGATGATCTCGATCTGAATGTAAAGTATCGCTCGATTAATGAAGTTGGCGGACTTCCTTTTGAAACGAAATATTCGAAAGAAATTGGAGTCTGAATATTCTGGTGAGAAAATGATTTTCATATTAATTAATTTATCTTGTACTTCCTTATAGAGAAAATGTGTTGAAACCAAGTTCTAATCTCAGAATTCTATTTTCTCATTTTATTCAATAAATATTATAATTAGATATTTTTCTGCTTTGCAGACATATTTTTCCTTCTAAAAGAAAGGCATAGATAGAGCGAAAAAATATCTATTTATAATATTCGTTAAGTAAAATGAAGAAAATGAATTTTGAGATTTTTCAACTTGGATATCCAATATAAAACTAGTTGAAAGAAATTCAAATTTTCGCGGGATTGAACATAACCTAGTTATGATAAAACTGAAAGAACTGAAATAAAATATGGAAGACAAGAAAATAAATTTCATATTCTTTATATCATATTTTAAACTCAAATTTCGAAATTGGAGAGCTAGGTCTTTCTTTTAAATTGAAAATGAAAAAATTTATGTTTGCAAATTATCGATTTTTTAAAAAATCAACTTTTTTAAATGCCAGCGGTTATTAGTAAAATAAATTCAACACAGCAGAGTGGCGCAGTGGAAGCGTGCTGGGCCCATAACCCAGAGGTCCGTGGATCGAAACCACGCTCTGCTAAGATTTTTTTTTTTTTTTATTATTATTAGAGTCAAATAAAATTAATTTTGAGTTTTAAAAATTTTCAACTAAATTACCATTTTGAATTAAGAAAAACTAATTTCTGTTTTTGTTTAATTAACAGGTTTAACTCAAGTTTATATCCCTTGGAAAAAGCTGTGACTCTCTTCATATCAATGAAATCTTCGGATCCTGAAATTTTAATTGTCAACATCACTGCTCAAAAAAAAACTGCCCCGTTAAAAAAAAAATAACGCGAAAAGCCCTATATATAGAGCCTTATTAATTTTTCTACAACTTTATTTTTTACAGCTTTTGCTTTTTCAGCTAACAAATATTTAACAGTTGTTTTGATAGTTTTTTTTGAAAGATATAAAAGTTCGCAAATAATGTTCCTTTATATTTATTTACACGTTATTGAATTAAGCTGAGAAACTTTCACAATTCTTGCAAAGCTTTTTTTAAATCGTTTATATGTACTACGAATTTGCTTCGACTTTTATAAGATAAAATTGAAAGATGTATTATAAAATGTATTAAATTTATTATCTATTACTTTTGTTACAAAAATTATTGCGTAATTACATTCATTTAAAATATTTTGATATCAGACTTTAATGAAATTCACAGGTACTCTCCTATTCTCAGTCCCTTGATGTCCTTCGTTAAAAGAAACAAAGGTTCCGGTTTCACTTGACAATACAAAGTGTGGATTAGAATTTCGTTCATGAAACGAATCTGAGTTTCTGTTGGCTTTCTTCTTAAAGACTCGAGTGCTGGACACAAAACAAGAGGTAAGGATGTCACATACTGCAGTCTCTCTTTATTTTTTATGTAATAGGCTTTGTTCGTTTTCAATTCTGCAAAAATAAAATCTCTTTAGTTTTTTATACTAAAATAAAGTTTAAAAGTCAATTAAGAATCAAACTCACCTTCGAAAAAGCTCAAGTATTTATCGATTCGAATGCCCGAACTTTCTTCGGCATTTTTTATTGCCAAGTGATATTTATCTACATACTTGAAAACTCGTCCTACAATTTTTACGAACCACTGGGCAATTTCTAGTCTTTCCTCAAAATCTTCTAAAGTGAGGAAGGCGTTGAACCAAATTTCTATTTGGTCTTCGCATTCATAAAAAGCTCGAGGTACTTCTAATAACTTGAAAATTGAACTTTTTACTTTCTCCTGCAAGGGAGATTTTTCGTCTAAGGCCATTAGTAGAAATAAAAAGACTTTTCCGTAAAGTTCCTGCAAATAATTTTATAAGTAAATAAATCTTTGAAAGAGATAATAAATAAATATTTAAACAGCTAAAAATATGCATTTTAATTACTTGGGCAGGAGTAAACATGAAAGGATTCACACTGAGAACAAAATCAATAGCGATCACATTCAGATTACTCTGAATATCTTCTTGAATATCTAAACTTTGAGATAATCCGTTTAATAACATTGTCAAATTGACATCAGCTTCCACGTTTACATAAACTAAAGCTGGGAAAGATTCATTGTAGGCTTTCAGCAAATTTAAGATAGAAATTAAAACATCTTCCGTTCGTGGAATTTCGACTTCATCCATTTCGAATTCTTTCGGTTCTAAAGCTTTTTTCCAATTTCGTAGGCATCTTTCGAAAACCGGAGCATTCTAAAAATTAGAAAGTCATTGAAAATGAAATTAAATAAAAATAAAAATGAATTTAGTGTTAAATAAACTTTGTTCTGAATTTAAATTTAAATATTTGTGATTTATAGTAAAACTTACATCAGCCATATATTCTATCAAGAAATTGTTGAGTGCCTTAAACTTATCAGAGTCGTAAGAATTTCTAGCAAGTGAGATTAAGTTTTTTGCTTGATTTAACATCGTCGTGAAAAGCAAAATGCTTTCATGTCGAACTGCCAAGTTACTGTGAAGTAAAGCTGGTGCAACTGCTTTTCTCAAAACGAGAGTGGGAAGTGTTAAATTTATTACAGTGCTCGCAAATTGTTCTACGTTTGTTTCTAGTAAATTTTGTGAATCTCGGAAGCATCGCTCAATGTCTACTGATTTAATAATCTGAAAAATATAAAATTTAATTAAATTTTCTAATTATTATTAATCGAATTTCAAAATACGAAATAGTTTAAAGTTCAGATTCTCTACCTGATTTAAAAACCTAATAAGTTTAATCCATTCTGTCGAAACTTTTGGGGCCAACAGTGGCTCCGTAAAACTAATTTGTGACTTAATTAAATCAGGACATGCCCTCAAAATTTGAGCAACTAAATCCCTTGGTTTCTCGTATTCCCAAGGACGTTCAAGACTTTTCAGGACTGTATTCACAGGCTGATTATTTTTTCGACCCTCATTAAGTCCTAGACTTCGATCCTGAAAAATAATACCATATTTTTTCGAAGTCAGGAGCGTTATCAAAAATTCATGAACAGCTTCGACTGCAATCTGCAAAAACGAATTTATATTATTAAAATTTCATGCGGGCGTCTTTGTCAATTTCTACTTATGACCAAGTTCAACAATTTTATTTTAATTTTAAGGAATTTCAAAACATTTCAGAAGATTTCCAGTGATTAAATAGATTTTAAAGAATTCAAGCAAATTTTTATATTTTGAATGTCCTTGATATATTTGTAAATTCATAGACATTTCTTAAAATCACTTGAAATTTTTTCAATCCTACAAAAATACGTTTATTTATTTATTTATTTTTTTAAATTTCAGATTCCTTACTTCTTTCTCCTGAGGGTCAATAATATCCAACTTCTTTTCCTTTTCTTTTTTTAATCCTGGCCAATTACTTGGGCCCTTCCAATTATACAAATTCACAAGATTTTGAACAACAGGCGTCGAAAAAATATGAAGTTTCATCGTTTTGTTGATTGCATGATTTTCAAGCACGTATTTTTTCATGGTTGTTAAAATTAGATGAACCGTTTCATGTGAATCGTAGATTAAATCAGGTAAAATACTCGTGAGAACGTCCCGTTTTTCTAGAAGAGCTCTGATGACATTATTACGACCATCGACGAGAAAAGCGAGGATGAAGTGAATAAAAGAAGTTCTCACGTTATCGGGATCCCTAGGTTTTGTTAAACGAACGACTGCTTCCAAAACTTGAGAATTTAAAGAGAGATTGTTAAGAATATCACGAGGAAGTGTTCCACCAATTGTAACCATCGTTGTGAGCATTTTAAGAACAACTTTTCTCTGTTTTGCATTGCTCTGATTTGAAAGCATCGACTGAATGGAGGACATATGACTATTTATTAAACGTCTGCATGACTCTTCTGTATTTGTATATTGCTCTGTGTCCTCCGAATACGTTCCCAAAATTCTGTAAATCAAATATTAAGATATTTTTTCAGTCTATAAACAAACTTCTATTCCAAAAAAAGAGTAGTTTTATAAAGCGAAAAAAATATCTAATTGTAATATTTATTAGGTAAAATGAAAAATTCGAAATTCAAGAATGGAACTTTTAGGATTCTTTTTTTAAAGTATAGGGAAAACTTACTTCATAATTAGGATATGAATTGCAGAGAATAGAGTCGTGATATTGCTCATATTCTTTTTATCCGTTGTGTCGAACGTTTGTAAAACTTCGAGAACATTTCCCCCTGCTTCGAGATATTCAGCAGCCAAGTCTTGTTTTGAATTTTCGTTGCAGATTGTAACGAATTTTCTGACTGTATCAAAAGCGTGTTCAAATTGAAAAAGATCTCGTAAAGCTTTTCCTGTTAATTGGTCCTTATCTATTTTGGGCGATTTTTCCAATTTATCTGACTTAATTTGGTTTGAACTTTCTGCTTCGTTTTCTGCATCTGAAATACAAAATATTTAAATTTAAAACTTCCAAACGTTTAAGTCAATTAATTCTAAAATTAGTAGTTTTAATTTTATTTCTAAGATATTAGGTTTTCATTGATTTTTTATCATGAATATATCGAATGTACAGAATAGTATTTTCGTATCTAATATTAAATTTGTAACTTCTCTCTTGACCTGCTCTTCAATAAAAAAACCTAAACGCGCAAAAGGTCATATATCTCTGGATTAATAGATTATCGACATGATTCAGAGCCTATTAATTTAATTCATAACGGGGACCCAGATCGGTGCGGATTGTTCCTGAATGACATTCAAACTATATAAAAGCAGTGCGTCAACTCGTTCATTGGCACAATCAAGGTAGAATTTGCTGAGCTATCACTATCTAAACACCTAGAAATTATTCGACATGAAGATTTTCCATCTTTTCATGATGCTTTTTGCACTTTTGTGCACTTGCATAATCGTTTCGGGTAAGAACCATTTTTTTATTTACTCTAGAATATTTATATTGCATAAGTGTATTATTATTTTTTTTTATTTATATACTTAAAGTTTTGTCCCTTTTTTCAATGATTTTGAATTTATAATTTTTTATCATGTTCTTACAATTTTCAGGAGAGAGTCAATATCTTATCAGACGTCGGATACAACGTGCAAAACTTGATAAAGAAGTAAAAGCAGAAGAAGAAAAAAGAATGCAAGAATCCATAGACAAATTACTAGGATTAATATCATAAAATGAGTGCATTTATTATTTATGAAAGACAATACTTTTTTATTTATTCCGATACTCATAATTTTCTTAGTTCTGTTTTTATGTTTTTAATTTAACCACAATGTATCATATGTAGGGTAGAAATATTCTCACTATGTATATTGTCAGACTTTCTAATAAACTCTGAAAAAATAATTAATTTAATATTCATTTCACCCCAGGCCCTTTAACAATAAAATTATATTGAGGTTAGAATTTCGATACAAGGACCTTAAATATTTTTAATAATTATAAGAATAATACATAAAATTAGTTACAATTTACAAGAAATATATAAAGAAAGAATATAATAGAAGAAAATTACCTTCATTATTCATACTATTTTCAACGCTTTTTTTTTTTTTGGGTGGTATTTCTGCTGGAGTTTCGGGATCGTTTGAGGTTAACTTCTTTTTCCACTTCTTCATTTTTGATAATTTCACCAATTCACTAAACACTTACCAAATTCAATACACAACTTTGCACTATTTAATAACTGTAATTATGTATATTATCACATAAGAATAAAAAACATCGGCATGTGGACCATGTGGTTTGCTTTGACCACATTTAGATCATATTTGGATAGACAGGATATAAAATCTAAATTAAAATTAAAATTCTTAATTTTTGGCTAAGTATAATAGCTTTTTTTTATTATCCTTTCATATTTTGATAATAAAATGGTACTGGAGTAAAAGGAGTAAAAAGCTTAAAAAAAACCAACGTTGCCTTGATTGAATAGCAAAGCCGAAACACAAAGATCAAAGAATTGTATCAGGAGAATATGATATGCGAAGAGGTAACCACTGTAACAGGAGCAGTGTATTGCGCATGCGCAGAACAAAGAGAGCGTGCCACTTCTTCGCACATTCTACTCTCTTGATACAACCAGCTGAATTTTCGAATTTATCCGATTTTATTCCATAACAGAACACATTTCCTGGCGCAGAAACAAGACAATTGTATCAGGAGAATAGAATGTGCGAGGAGGTATTCCTACTCTAAAATACTGAATGCAAATTTAAATTTTAGCGCCAAGCACGGCGCATGCGCGCCCAAGTTCAAACACTGTGCCACCTCTTCGCTTATTCTATTCTCCTGATACAATTGTCTTGTTTCTGCGCCAGGAAATGTGTTCTGTTATGGAATAAAATCGGATAAATTCGAAAATTCAGCTGGTTGTATCAAGAGAGTAGAATGTGCGAAGAGGTATTCCTACTCTAAAATACTGAATGCAAATTTAAATTTTAGCGCCAAGCACGGCGCATGCGCGCCCAAGTTCAAACACTGTGCCACCTCTTCGCTTATTCTATTCTCCTGATAC
>CAJFCO010018300.1:116839-183100 GCA_904066015.1 Synergus gifuensis
TCCAGGCAGAATTTTCGTCATTATTTGAGCTTATTCGTTGCCAGAGACCATTTTCTGGTGCAGAAAACAAGAGATTGTATCGAGAGAATAGAATGTGCGAGGAGGTATTCACAGTTTAAAATGTTAAAAGTAAATTTGAATTTTCGCGCGCGGCGCATGCGCAATTATATGAAACATCGTGCAACCTCTTCGCATATTCTGTTCTCCTGATACTCCAGGCAGAATTTTGCCGTTTATTCTGGTTTGTTCGATGGCTGAATCGAAGAGCAAAGACCAGGGAATTGTATCAGGATATCATAATGTATGAAGTGCTCTTCGCTCATGAAATTTATTCATGTTAATTTTTTTACTAAAGATAAGGATAGGACTTTTATTATAAGGATGAATAAACAACATTGTGTACGTATTTTTATGTGTATTTATTTTTTCCTCATCTTTACATCTTTTTCTTACATCTTACATTTATACATCTTTTTTCCTCACCTTACAAGTTAAAAATCACTATTACATTCTTGATTTACAATCTTATTGATTTCTGAGCTTACATTCTTAGTAGTAAAATTACTAATGTTTGTAATCTTTTTCTTTACATCTTACATCTTTTTTTCTTATCTTTACAAATTAGAAATCACTATTGCATTCTTGATTTACAATTTTCTTACTGATTTCTGCGTGTTTCTGCGCTTACATTCTTAATAGTAATTCTGCATTTGCATAGCAGAGTGCAGCAGAGCGGCTGACAAAACAACCGTAATCTGAAAGATAAACAAAAATAATTTGAGACTTTATATAAAATTTATTTATTCTGAATTTTAATTTAATAGATTTTATATTTGGAAGAGATACATTTTGTATAGATATAAATTTAAGGTTATTGTTGTTAAATAAAACACTAAAAACTTTGTAATTTAGATCAAAATTTAGTATGTATATTTAAAAATTGTATACATATTGGTACACAATATTAGTCTGAATTAGTAACAAATTGGTAACTTAGTCAGTACATTATATGAAACCTAATTACGTAATTCGGAATAAAAAAATGAATATTGTATAACAATAATTCTAAGATCAATTTGTCTAACAAATTGAATTTGATGGCTCGCAGACGTTCAATCTCTAAATAAAAATATATATGTGAAATTCTCACCAATGAACACATTCGTTTCCTTTTCTTCTTATAATTATTTAAGGGTGTGTGTTACTTAACATATGAGCAAGTTTAAATAACCCGGATTTTTGTCTTCAATTTTTACATTTTCAAAAAAACCCGGGTTATGTAAATTTGCTCATATGGTAAGTAACACATGCCCTTAAAATTAAAAATTAAAATTGAAAACAATTCCTAGGGATCATCTCCCAAATTATAATAGTATTAGAAATAGTAATTATTCATTCTTTCAATTTAAAGTTACAAAATTGTGTTTAAAAATTAATTTATATCAATCTAAAATGCCAAACTACCTCGAAAGTAATCGAATTCCATTCGAATTGTAAGAACAAACATCAAGAAGGTTTCGTGTCTTTCGTTCTACTTTTCTTTCCCCTCGTTAAGAACAAATTCGGAACACTTAAACTATCATTCGGATCTCGAAAACTGATGCTAGAAGAGCTAGCAGTAGTCGATCCGGATTTATCCGAATTTGAATTCAAAATATTAGGAGTGGAAGTCCTCCCTTTCATTAGGACAGCGCGTTCGGTGCTTTTGCTTGCCTCCTTGATCGAAATCGAGGAAACATCACTCAAATCTGGCAACCCATATAAATTAATTTCAGTCTGTCTTTTAATCGGAGAAAGAATTCTTCTCGCTGTATTAATTGGTGTGACATCAGAATTTGAAGAGGAACTAAGAGCACTGGCTTCTCTCGTCTTTTTTAAAGTCGTTATTGCCCAGCCTAGTCCGAATTTTTTCAGAGTCCTTTCCATTTCTTCAGGCGAGGAAGCACACTTTAAAAAATCTGAAGAAGGTGTACTTGCGATTTCGGAAATTCCAGAGAGAGCAGAAAAACTGTTAGAACTTGTTGAAGTCAATTTCCTCTGCAGATCGTCTGATTGTAAAATATTAGAGGTGGACTTTTCGTCTTTGTGAACTGTGTCGAATCGTAATCCTTCCTGATTATTCGCCAGTTCTGAAGAGTCTGAGGAATCGGTTTTTGCCTTCGATTTTGCAAAGGCGTCGAATTTCTGAGGTGATTTTATCCTGGAGATCAGGGAACCGTTGGAGAAGAGCTGAGTTGGAGATCTAAGGGGTGGAGACCTTCTGGGTGTTGATTGAGGAGTTCGCTGAATTGGAAGAGGAGCAACATGGACTGACGGTTTACTAATAGTAGAATTTTTATGAAGCGACAATTCTAAGGGTTTTTTAAAGGCTGATTTTTTAGAGGGACTCACTGACGAAGAATTCATATCTGCTGAGAGATTCCGTTTTACTTTTGAAGGAGAACTTCGAACGCTTGCTTGACTCCGATTCGCGGTATCGGGTGTGTCGAATTCGACGATTGTTGAGAGCTCATGTGCGGGAGATGCGATATCGGGTCTGAAAATAGGAATAATTAAATCAGTTTAGATGAGAGATTGATTAATTTCGAAAATCTTTCAAACTATAAAATTAATTTACCTGTAAGGTCCGCTCATTAAAGTAATAGGTGGACGACCTCTTGGATTTGAACTCGCCATTGAACGAGGAACTTTGGGAATTCCAGCCAACAGAGGAATGAAGTCATTCTTCTAAAAAGAGATGAAACATACTGATAAATATTCCAAAAATTATAAAAGCACTTAATTATTATACAAATATAAAATTAGAAAAATATTGTGCGGAAACACCTTAAGATAGATGATAACTCTCTTGAGAAAATTTGTATTATCTGGCGATTTTATAAGGTGGGAAATCAATCCTTACGACTTCTACTTTTGCGTACCTAGGACGTTCAATTGAATCTTTAATTTAAACTTCAATAAAAGAAAAATATAATATAAGCCAATAAACTTTTCTTTTAAAAGAAAATTCTACACTATTAACTGAAAATAGGGTATTTTAGGGACCTTAGTTGAATATATGGAACAATAGAGAATGTACATGGTTTCGGTATACAATAAATAATATAATATATAATATAATAAAATATAATAATATAATATTTAATAAAAATTACCTCAGGACTTGGAGATTTTCTTCTCGATGGTACGTCATCCTCTTCCTTTTCATTCGAAGAATCCAGATCTTCAAAAATAAATTCCTTTTTCATTGCCAAGTAACTATCAGTTTCCTTCAATGACTCAAGAGTTACCAGACCAGAAGATTTATTTAAACTTTTACTTTGTTCTAAAATCTCGTTAGAGATTTGTTCTACCACGTCTTCATGTCCAGATGAAGTTCTTGATCTTTCTTCTTGAGTCTTTCCTTTGAGTTTGGAAGGACTTTGAAAGATAAGAAATTTGTCGATATTGAGGTTCACTGGTTCGTTACTGATTATTTTAGGCTTGCCTTTTTGTATTGCTTCTTCAATTATTTCAGGATGGTCTTCTATACTAGAAGTTGTGGTCTCTTTGGACCTTGAATCGCTAAATTCTGGGGATTTTTGAATTTGAGAATAGGCAATGGGAGGTTTCGGAAGATTGATTCCTTCACCTGCGATGATTCTTCTTGATTCTTGAAGGGTTCTTGCTAGTTGATTGTTAATTGCCTCCACGTTTTCTACCAAGTTTCGAACATCCCGTAAATCGTGAGGAATACTTCCAGGGGATAACTGGATGAAATTTGTGTTGTCGGTCGGAGTCACTAAAGAGAAATCCACTCCTGGAGGAAGAACTGAAATAAGTAACACATACCATAGATGTAAAATGAGTTTAAAAAGTGTATTTCTAAATATTTCGAAGAATTCAGGAACATTTTTTATATTTTGAAATTATTTGATAATATTGAAATTCTTTTAAAATCTCTTAAAGTCCTCTTAAATCCCTTAAAATCACATAAGATATTTTTAAATTCCGTAAGATGTCTTGAAATCTTGTTAAATCTCTTGAAAATCCTTCAAAATTCTTTAATATTAATTAGAATCCTTTGAAATATGTACTTAAAAATAAAGTGACTTGAATATCATGAAACTTTTTTGATTTCAAGTTTATAGAAGAAGTTTTGAGACAATCATGTTTCTCTATGATAGGATACTATAAAAATGATAAAAGTTCCAAAATTGGACATACCTTTCTGTTCATTTCTCAACTTTTTGATAAGATCCGACAACGAAGCAATTCTCTCCGCACAGACATTCTCCAATTCTTGATACAATTTCTGAATCTCGGGACAATTTTTCAACTCCTGGCTATCAATATCATCAAAATCTTCATGCATTTTACACTTGGGATTCTTGCAATTACATTTCTGAAACGATTTCTGTGGAGTACTCTGCTCTGTTAATCTACTTTTCTGTTCATGTCTTCTTCCCTGATTCATACTCCTATCTTCACTTCTCTTTACTTTTCTTGAATCTTCTTCGACTTGATTAAATCTTAGCATCTTACTTATTTTTTCAGGGTTCGGAACATTCGAAGGCAACCTCATAGTTCTCGGCGACGGAGTTTCCGGAGTAGAAACAGGACTTATCTGCGACTTTCGTACATACAAAGCATCCAGAGCATTTGAATCCAATAACTCCAAAATCGGAGTGCTATCTTTCAGCGCCCCTTGATTTAAAAGAGAAGCTGCATGAGCAGTTGGTGGACTCGCATAGGAAGTAGAAGTTGTATCAGAAGTGTCGCGAATCCTAATGGTTTTCTTCGAAGACCTTGTGTGGATTTGATAAACCTTTCCAGCAGATTCGTTATCAGGGGTTGAATAAATTTGCGAACTTTCTGTGCTTGAATCAACAGTAACGCCTCCAAATCTATCAATTTCAGCTCTAAATCCTCGATTTACATGAAAATTGTGTCTTGCTTCCAAAATTTTATCTCCATGTGATTTTTTTGGAGTCGGAAGTCTCGAAGGAGGCGCAGATCTTGAAGATTTTTTAATGGGCGTTGAAGCTTTGCTACCAGGAGCAGATCTTGATTTTGCAGAAAACATAGGTGAAGTTCTCCTCGAGATCTTCAAAGTCCCCTTTTTCTTCCTCTTTGGCGTCACTTGCACCTGTTTCGTATCAAAATTAATAACCAAATCCGTAATAATCGAAGAACCGCTGCTACTGTCATTATTCTCTGGTTCAATTATCTTCACGATTGGTTCCAAAGGATAATGTCTCTCATTTTCTCTATTTTGCTCTTCTAGTTTTTTAGAAGTTTCTTTTACGTCTGAATCTTTTTTAATGATATCATCTGATTCAACTTGAACACTTTTATCCTCAGCAGCATCGCTTTCAATCGTTGATGTCTGAACTGCGATTTCTGAACTTTTAGGAACATTCTTTTTCTCTTGGACTTTTGGTTTTGAAATTTCTTCATGAGCTGACATATTTAATACTTGAATTTCAGGTGAAGGTGGCCTTTGAGCCGAAGACAACTTAGAACGAGATTCAGGTTTAGAATCGTCTTTTTTAGATGAACTCAAGACTTCAGACGGAATATTTGCTCCAAATTCTCTGAGTAAAATTCTCTTTTGTCTCTCGACTTTTTGCAATAATTCGAGGATTTGCTCCTCGCGGGATAATTCATCGAGACTGTCTTTTATTTCAGGAGACCTGGGTGGAATCGTCTCTCGGAAAGGTGGATCTTGCCAAGAAGCTTGGGGAAGACGCTGGATTTCGTCTATGTCTTCTTGAGGTTTCAAAGTGACAATCTTTTCTGTAAGAGTGTAGGGAGGATCTTCTGTATTTCGAAGGATTCCCTCGACGGCGCGATTCATCTTCCTCTGACGATTTTTCTGGAAATCCTTTCTTCGCATCGGCGACATGTGTAGATTCTTAAATAAAAAATTGTTGAAGTAATTAAATGAAAGAAAGCGAAGTGATAAGCAAAGTTTTCTATAATAATTAAAATTAAAGCAGAAGTTACTATTCATTGTCTAAAAAATCTCAAGTTTGAAATATTTAAACTTCCAATGAAGTGACCAACCCGAATGAAGTAAAAGCAACTTTAGAGAGTTTTAATAAAGTGGAAAGTTCTTTCTTCATTGAAAAGTAGAAAAATATTTTTTATTTTATCTTCAAATGATGAATTTTAAGCAGATTTCAACCAGCAGAAAATACGAAAAAGCGCTGACGGAGATTAGTTACCGGTGGCTCGTGGATTTGACTCGCTTTCAGCTTTCGTTCCTCGCGTGATAAATGGTCCAAATTTTGTAATAGAGTTTGGTAATCGCGACGGACTCTTTCTCGCAGTAAAGCATCTTGTCCACGGCGTTCGGTGCTCGTTTTCTGTTTCTTTTGTATGTCTGTGTTCACACTTTCTGACTCCATGACTTCACGTGCCAAATCTTCTGCGTTTGGCTGTAAAATCAGAATCAGAAAATCAAAAAGGTCTAAAGTTCCCTATTTTCAATCAATAGTGTAAATTTTTTTTTTATTTTTACAAAATCGATAGATTACAAGCTTCAGTTTTTTCCCTATTCCTCTATTTAGTTAAAAAAAAACGAATTTACTAAAACCATAAGAAAAGGCTTTTTTTTCATTTTGCTCCTCACATTGAAAAACTACCTCATTTTTTTTAAAAAAGGTACCCTTTGAGTTTAAGAAAAAAGTACCCTATGCGCCCTATTTTTTCTCATAAGAACTGTCGATCTTGAAATTAGTAAGTAATGAATTACAGAAATATACAAACCTCGTTTCGAATATCGATACGTTCCACAATTCCCAGAGGTCTTTCATAAGCATTCCTCTGTCTAGTATTGTGATCATACATTTGAACTTTGCTTTTTACTGGTGTTGTGTGATGCTTTGGAGTATTTTGAAGCTTTGGAGTTCTTCTTATAATAGTATCTGCAGCATCGGAAAAATATGAGGAATCCTCGCTTATGGAACTTGAAGAACTGCTACCACTGTCACTACTATAGCTCGACTCTGGAGATTCAAGCATATAATCTTCTGGATTATACCTAAAATCAATTTATTAAATTGCTTTACTTCGAATATTGTCGATTAATTTATATTTATAATTAGTCTAAGATTTTATTAGTACCTTGAAGGTTTGCTAGATTTAGTAGATTTAATAGAAGATATGTTTATGTT
Organism: Synergus gifuensis; assembly: GCA_904066015.1. Taxonomy (NCBI): domain Eukaryota; kingdom Metazoa; phylum Arthropoda; class Insecta; order Hymenoptera; family Cynipidae; genus Synergus; species Synergus gifuensis. The sequence goes on from CAJFCO010018300.1 coordinate 124,000, forward strand.
AATATCAGGATTCGAATCCTCTTTAATTTCCTCGATCTCAGAATCGGGATTAGTCCGAATGTGCGAAAGTTTGGAAGATTTAGTAACATGCCGAGTCTTTGAGCGGTTTAAATCAACTTTCTTATCAGGAACCTTTCTCTTTTCCTTGTCCTTGACATTTCGGGATCCTGAAGGTCCCGAGTAACTTTTTGATACCTGATCTCTAGTTTTGCTATGTGGTGATACTGCTTTCGAATGATTCGCAACTACCTATTATAATAAAAGAATACAATAAATGGAATAAAAACTAAATCATAAAAATTTAAATCGTACCTTGACATTAGACTTTGTGATGACTTTAATAGGCGATTTCTTCGAAATAGTCCTCGTGACTTTTGTTTTCTTAGGAGAAACTTCTTGTGGAACTTGAACAATTGTATCATCACTCTGGGAAGAATCAGGGGCTACATTTTGTTCCTTGTTTGAAGAAGAAAGTTTAGATTGAGCTACTGCAGCTGCTCTAGCATTTTCTAATTCCCTAATTTTCTTCAACCTTTCCTGCTGCATAAGACGCATATCTTCCTTCTGAAAATAGATATTTAGTTAATTTTTAGTAGGATATTAAAATTAAATATTTCTTACAGGCTTGAGTTGACTAGGTATTTTTTTCAATTACCATTTCGGCATCTTTTAATTTTTGAGCAGCTTCCCTCCCTCTTTCGAGAGCAACAGCTCTGTTTTTTCTCTTATCAGATTCAATAATTGCATCCACGTCAGGTTGAAGTGTTGCAGCCAAATGAGCCTGGCCTATGTCTTCCATATCCTCTTGATATTTCCGTTGCATATCTAATATTTTTCGATCATGCATTTGCTTGAGTTCGGATTTTCCATTCTTTTCAAGATTACTTAATTCATTTTGTACTACACTTCTAGCTCGCTCGTGAAGTCTGCTTGATATTTCCTTTGATTGTTGTCGTACCTTTAATTATTAAAAATTATAAAATTATAATCATAAAATGAAAATACAGACATTATTAACCAATATATCATTTATCTAGACAATTCTTTATGCCAAAAAAAGTAATTTACATAAACTTGATGCAAAATAAAAAATATAAAACAATAAATAAGTCATAAAATTAAAACCTGACATCTCACTTTTTCTAATAATTTGTTCACATAAAAGTAATAAGTTATAAGAGAAAAATGTATGAAACGAAAATTTAAAAAAACGAAACAGCTCCTGTATAAATTTCTCTAAATTATTTCAATTTTTTAAAATAATTCCCGAATTGACAAAAAAAATTTACAAATTTGTTTTCAACTTTTCTAACCTCTTTCTACAGACGAAATTTCGAATACAGTTTAATCTAAATTGGTCGAATTTAAAAACTGAGAAAGCAAATTATGCAGTCAGCTTAATAAAGCAGAATTTTGAGTAAATATCGAAAGGTATTTTTAAATTTAAAAAGATTGAAGCCCACCTGTTCGAGTCGTAACCTCCTTCGGCGATCACGTTCATTTTTTTTTATTTGATCCAAATCTGAGAGCACCATTCTTTGTGTGCGAATTACTCGATTACCATTCACAGTCACATTTATCATTTTTATTACAAAATTTTTAACTAATAATGTTTTGGGCCGTTTTTTACGACAGAAAGATCTTTGTCGAATTTCAAGTGACAACGGCCAACGACATTTTGGACAATGTGAATGCGCATGCGACAAGAATCGGAGCAGTTTACATGAACTCTACTGCACTCTGATTGGCTGATGTTTTTACTTCACAAATGTAAATCAACCTTGAACCTTCAAATTCCTAACCTCAAATTTCTTTGTTTATAAACATTGTAAAGATCGTAAAGATCGTAAAGATTGTAAACAAAATCAACAAATATATCAAATCATCTTTGTTTATAAGTCGTAATCGTTGTAATCATGGACCTAAGAATTACCCAAACCTCAATTGTGTGTAAGGGAAAACATATTTCCAGAAAATGATATTTCTATATAATTCCTATATGATAAATTTACATTCGATTTTTTATTACCATGTTTATTTACATAATATTAGCATACTACTTCGTGTAACGTAATGTAACTAATGGCAGGGATAATTGTTAGTTATTAAATTTGATTAATTTTGAGATAGCAAGGATTTCCCTTGAAGTTTTTGGGACTATTGATGTTATATTAGTTGATCGTCTTAATCCTATTAATATTACAATTTCTATATTTATCTTCTCTATCTGGTTAGATTGAAGGTTTTAACAAGCAAATTGGTGAATAATACGAAATTTTTATCAACTTTTCACCTAAAAGTCTACATAATTACCCTAAAGGTGTTAAAAATTACTTTTCTTAATTATTGAAAGTTTCAAAAATCACCTATTTTAAATTGAAAAAGACCTACTTTCCACTTTTTAAAACCCATAATATCGCTAACAACCCTTTATTAGATTTTTTTCAATTACGGAACCTTTTTAACGAGTTTCAATTAGGCTCAGAAGGCTCTTGAAATCAATTTAAATTTAAAAAATACCTAATAATAATACTTATTTGTTAAGTAAAATGAGATCAAATGTCGGGATTAGAATATGGGATCCAACACCCTTAAATGTAAAACATTAAAGACTTAGACAAAATGAAGTTATTTTGTAAGTTGGGACGAGAGGGAATAACTGAAAAAAAAGAAAAATTACGGAAGAAGTTGTAGTAACATATATTCTATGTAACATGATACTTATGTAAGTATATTTATATATTTATATGTGTATATATATATAATAATTAATAAAATATAATGTTTAATAACATTAATCGTATGTCTACAATATATTATTATCTCGCCAATCTTTATCATCGTCATCGTCGTCGTCTTTGTCGTCGCCGGTTATAATATATATCTTTATAGAGTAATAATATATATATAGTTATATATATATTTATATAGTTCAGTCAGTTATTATAAATATATTTATGCGCGCAATATAAATATAATAACTACCGGTACAACTCACGTCTGTCTCTCCATTTCTTCTTCTTCTCTCTCTTTTTTTAATATTCAATAACAATGATTCAGAAGACTTAGACAATAACTGGTTAGCATAAAACTGTTAACTTGAGATTTCTTAATTCTTTTTTTCCACTAAATAACTCTATGCTCGTTTATAATCTTATATACGATCTTTCGTTATCTTTATTATACTTCTCCGTAAATATATATACTCTTTAATATTATTAATCGTGTCGCTGTCTCGCTGTTTGAACGGGGTAAACAGAAAAAAGGAAGATTCAAAAAGAAAAACGAGTGTCTTGACTTCTCGAGGCAATCGAAAATCTTGTCGGAGGATATTTGCATTTCCAATTGATAAAAAAGGATTCGTTCCCTTAGGCAAACCAGAAAATGGAAACAAATCGTATTTTTCCAAAATTCGATGCGAAATTTTAAATACTTGAATTAATTTTTCCTCTTAAGGGTGTTGGATCAAAGTTCCAATGTCAAAAGTCAGTCTCTTCTTTCTTGAAAACAAATATTAAATCCAGGATATGTTTTGCTCTGTACCCATAATTCTATTTAAAAAATGACTACTGCTACAGAGCTAAAAAATTTCTAATTATAATATTTATTGAGTAAAATGAAGACATCAAATTTTAATGTTAGAACCTGAATTCAACACTGTTAATTGGATCGATAAATATTATCTCGTTTATTCAGTATCTTTTTCCTTTTATTTTTAGTAGGTACTCGTTTAACTTAAAAATCTGGAGTGACGATGACGACGACAACGGCGGCGGTTTAGTTCAACAGAGACGAAAATGAACGATACTAACTCGTTTGCGTTGATGATTTTCGCTTTTTTGGATAGTGAAGTTTTTAAAATTTTCCATATTCCCCTCTCTGAAATCATGCCTTCCATTTCTAGTATTTGTACTCTTATTTTTATGTGTAGAGAAATTTAGTTTCTCGTTTCGCGACAGGACGTGGTTACGAATTTTTAGAGAAGATCGAAACTTTCAGGGCGAAGTGGAAAATAATCAATTCTCTGCGAAAAAATAAAATGTCTCTATACTTTTAAGTAGTTTTCTTTTCAAATAAGAACTAAATGGAAAAATATTTTCCGCCTCGTCTCGATACTGTGTTAAACGTCTTACATTTTATAGTTATCCAACCAATCAGAACACATCTTGACTTACATTTCCTAAACTTGAACCGCGATTGGCCAAATATATTACATCAAACACAATAGAGTCAAGGCAACAAATTCTTCAAAATTGATCGATTTCATTCTTCGCAGAGATTCACTTTCCAAAATATATTACAAGGGTCGTTAGCAGTCGTTCAAAATAAAAGGAGGATCCAAAGCTCAGTTCACTAATATGTAATAAAATTAAAATAAGATTATCAAATACCTTTAACTAAAGTAATTTCGACTCTAGAGTCCTCGATTTTTATTTGTTTATACAATTATTTTTTATTTTTTATGAAATTTATTTTCTCACCGAATGTCATCGGTGCCAAATATATTTTTTTAAACAACTTTGAATAGATATTTTTCTTTTTTTTTTTCAAAAACCGAAGACTCTATTTTTTGGATCATCCTTTGGTTTTGAGACTGAATTTTTTTAGTGTTGACCGCAAGTCAAAATTATAGAAAAAAAAGACGGAAAAACCTAAATACGAATCGAGCACTGAGAATCTAAGGGTGAAAATCATCGAGGAATGATTTTCACTTCAGCTCTATCTAATTTTTATGGACTACAATTATGACTACTTAAACGATTGATTTCTTACAACATATAGAAATTCGTTTTCGTAAACGGTAAGCATCGTGCTCCGTGGGTAGATGTTATAGATATAGCTCTTTCTAAATTACTATTTATACTGATATCTTTATTCTATTATGCACTTGCGCGGATCGAGCGAACGCAGCTTACACAAATAAATATGTACCGTTTTTCTCGAACTTCTGTAATGCTTAATATTTTACGCTTTAGTTAGAATCAATCCGACAAAGTCATGATGCCATATTCGAAGTTGTGCGGTTTACAATGCCATAAACAATATTTTGAATATCCATATTCATAATATTTATATTCATAAATGTGATAATTTTGCTTTAGCAATTAAATGGCTTCAAATATTTCAGTTCAATTTCTAATTTAAATTAAGTTCCTTTTTCTGGATTTGTTATACAAAATACACACGAATAAATAAAATTTTTATCCTAAAACCAGTTCTCGGTTCAGTGACCAACTTGACCTGAATTTAAATAAAATTTTGAAAACATTAAAATAATTTTTAAACTTGAAAACTTTTATTTAATTTAAAAATAAATCTAAACATTATTTAAATTAAAACGCATGTTATCATAATTCCTTCAAACTTCCTTCAAGGGGATGACTGAAAAATCTCCCGACATTAGAAAATTGTAAAATGTTTATAATATTACTTTGACAATAATTTATTTGGAAATTACGCAAAGTAATTTACAAATTATGTTTTAACAAAAAATTTATTTTAATTGTTTAGTTTCAGGAATATTCAATTTCGGGAAAATTATTCTTCCGGATTTTTCAGTCATCTACTTTCAAGTCTCAAATCCAAAAAATTTTAGAATTTAAAAACTATGAAAATTTATTTAAGGGTGTTGAATCCAAGTTCTATCCTGAAAATTCGATTTCTTCATTTTACTCAACAAATATTATAATTAGAAATTTTTTTGTTCTGTAGCGGTACTCGTTTTGTAAATAGAATTAAGGGTAGTGAGCAAAAAAATATGTAGCTTTAATACTTTTTCATTAAAATGAGTAAAATGGGGAAAAAAATTTTGAGATTAGAATTTGAATCCAACCGCCTTAAAACCTTAAAAATCTACGTAAATTAAAAGAGCAAACCGAAAATTGTGAATGCTCAGAGAGCCTAAAATTAATCTATGCGTTGGCTATTTTGATCAGAATACAAGACACACATTACGTATAAAATTCTTGTAAAATTACAAATGTTCAACACTCAAATACGGGAACGTTAGCTTGAAGGTGAAACCTTACAATTAGTCGATTACAGCATTGTAAGCCGGACTATAAAAAAATGTTAAACTTCCGCACGGAAGAGGATGAACAAAACATATTGAGAGTGACATCCGCTAAAAGTTAAAACGCCTTTGTAAAAGGAACGCGTTTCCAAGCATATCACGAAGAACGAGAATGCACCAGAGAACAAAGACTTACAAAAATAAAACAAACACTCCATCTTGGCATGAAAAAAAACCCTTAATCACAAATCGCAAAAACTAAATCAAAACTGGTTAAAATATGCTCAAGCCTTGTGTTTGGCTATTCTAACGAGATTAACATTAATTTTGTTATCATAAACTGCTTTTTATTGTAATTTGTATAATATATCATCCAATGTAAAACTAGAGCTTCTATATCTTCTTGCTTCTATTGCGTAAAAATATAGAAGAGTATATACAATTTTCCTTTGCTGATGTTCATGCTCTTCACATTGGAAGTTTTTGAGACTTCTCAAATCACAATAATGCGCGAAGGTGCACTTTTTTACAGAAAATCTCAAGCGCGGTATTCAGGGGAAAAACGAGCCCCGAACTACAACCACCGGACAAATCTTCAGAGCGATCATTTCACAATTAAAAAATAGAATATTACAATTGTTATCGGTACTTCCTCTTAATTTATATATTCAGAAAAATATCTTTAGACAAACTAATTTTTATTTTTCACTTTTATTATATTTTTTCAAAATCTCTGATTCTTGTCCGAGGTTAAATTCGAAGCTTGAGCAGCACTCGATATGCAAGGTACAATTTCATACGAGTTATTTTTAATAATCAGCGTGTATATTTCACCCTTGGAGATCGTCGAACGCTTTTATTTCGAATTACAATATCGTCCTTGTGGAGTATTGGGAAATACTATAACGAGTTTCCTAATATACACTATCGACAGAAATTACCTGTCTTTTAGCAATTGATAAAGTGTTATAATTTAAACAATATTGAATTGAAATTTTTTTTCAAAGTAGTACGAAAACTAATGAAAAAAATTTTTAGTTTTTTTCGCTCTGTACGCATAATTATATTTAAAAAATGGGTAGGTATACAAAAATAAAAAATATCTAATTATAATATTTATCGAAAAAAATGAAGAAATCGAATTTTAAGGATAGAAATTGAATCCAACATCCTTAATATTCTAAAAATTAGATCATTTTAGCAGCTGCTGAAAAAAGGCGTACCCATAATTTCCGTCGGTAGTGTATTTTTATACAAGAATAATGTAATGTAATAATAATAATATATAATCATCGTATTAATATAATAATATTAATAATAATAATAATAATAATAATAATAATAATCAAAGTTTCGCAAAAATAGCAAGTATACAACATTGCGACAACGTAGATGAAATAATCTAATGCACTAGCGATAATGGTATATAATTCTAGAAGATGATCTTGACGATGACGATGGTAATAATTAATTAATATATAATAATTAATAATAATAATAATATAATATGTCTTTGCTTCGTACGGCCGACCAAGGGCAAAAGTCCAAGCTCCCGAGGATCATTATCTTTATTTTATTTAATTATTAAATCGTTTAATTATTTATTTATTATCGCCTAGAAGTTAAAATTGGCTATAACTCTGATATAGAATTCACTAAACAGCCACTAAGATTATACCAATGACCCTCGTACGGTGAAAACTATTCGAGGCCGACCGTACATCTCGAAAAATTGCATTTTATTAATCGATATGAGATCGTTTTGGTATGATATATCCCGGCCATAGGTATCCGCGGCGACACGTTTCTTTTTTTTTTCTCTAAACTTTTGCCATCAACTTTCCCTTTCTTGATTCATCACTCAAACAGTCAAATCCAAAAAAATTTCCTGGTAACGACCTTCAAGTCGAGCTCGAGTCGAATCGATCGAAAAGCAGGTTGCTGCATATTTTGTATGAAAACAAATTTTCACCCGAGGAAATAAATATCTTCGCCATAAAAGATTTTTTTTCTTACATTTTTAAAGTTTTATTGGGAAGGATTCCTCGAGGAAAATTCGTGGTAGAAGATTAGCAGTCTTCTTTTATTTTTCTAATCTGATTTCAGTTTCGAAAAATATTTTAACGCTGATAAAAAGCGTTCTTTAAGTAAGATACCGAGCTTGAAAATATGTACCGAGTGTGGTAAGATATCTCGATTAATTTTACTAGGCTATTTTTATTTTATTTAGTTAATATGTGTATATTTTGCGATACAAGGTACTGTTGTATGAGGTACTTTGCAATGGTGCACAGAATTCGTCAGTAAAGTCGACGCCATTATTTTGTTACTTTGGTAAAAGTACTTTTAATTTATGGTACGTATTTTAAAGTGTAAAGGTACTTAAATCTTGAATTTAAGTCACTGAAATCAGAATTTTTATTAGCAAGTGGAATTTTTAAATATTTAAGGTTTTACTCAACGAATATTCGAAAAAGATTATAATATTTATCAAGTAAAATGAAGAAATCAAATTTTAAGTTTAGAATTTGGATCCAATACCTTTAAGCCTCAAAATTATGAAGGTTTAGAGGGACATCAATTGTAATTCGTTTAAGGGCCTTGGACCCCAGTGTTAAGTTCAAAATTCCATTCTCCATTTTATTCAACGAAAATTATAAATAAACATTTTTTCGCTCTATAGCGCTAATCTTATTTCAAATATAAGACTGCATACAGAGCGAAAAAATACTTAATTTTGATACTTTCTGCATAAAACGAGGAATTCAAAATCTAACTTCAAAATTTAATATTTTCATTTTACTTAAAAAATATTTAAATTAGATATTTTCTCGCTCTGTACGCATAATTCTAGTTTTAAAATTGATTAATTATGCAGAGGGAAAAAATTCCAATTTTAATATTTGTTAAGTAAAATGAGGAAATCGAAATTTTAGATTAAAACTTGGCTCCAACACCCTTAAAAGAGACAAATTCAAAAAAAGTTAATGTTTGAGATACCCTGAGATATTGTCTTTTTGCAACGAGCGATGCCGATCTTCGCTTTGCGGTGAACGTATTAGTGTACTTAAAAAAATTGTTTATCGATTTACGTCGATCGCGAATCGATCGATTACCGTTGTGCGGATTTGACCTAGAAAAGAGGGGGGCAAGGTGCCTATCTGGACGGTAATTACTTTCTACTTGCGAGTGGCGTACCTCTATTTAACGGAAAATTTACGTTTATACTTTTCTCTGCTATTTTCTATTTATTGATAGAATCGCATCTTTGTGGTTTATGCATTTTTTAACATGTATGTACCGCTTCCCAGAATAATTCTTCCCTTGCGGGTTGAAAAAAAGAGCAGCAGTCAGAACTTTGGCACGATCGACCTCAGGACTTTGAAATCCCGAAATGCCCCTTTGGAATCCCAACTTTTTTTCTAAATGACCATCATGAGAAAAAAATCATTATTTGTCAATCAAGTCATTTGCAACTATGATATACTTTTTAACGTTACTGGTCGTTGTAAGATCTATAAGCCGAAAAAAATTCTCTGGATGACGCTGATAAACCTATTTTGTTTACCTGACGTTTAAAAATGGTTAAAAACGTTTAGCAAATTACTTAAGTGTACTAGCGTCTTTATGTTTCTGCATTGATTTCATTAATTATTTTCTAACAACAAGACGTGAGGAAACATAGTTTTCGGAAATTCCTTTGGTTGCTAAAGTGAGTAACTATCCGGGGAAAAGTTTTTAAGGGTGTTGAAAACCATTTTTCACCTTAAAATTCGATTTCCTCATTTTACTCAGGAAATATTATAATTATATATTTTTTTCGTAAAATGAAAAAAATATCTAATTATGATATTTATTAAATAAATCGAATTGTTAGATTAGAACTGGACTCAACACCCTTAATCGTGATATTTCCATGTTTCTATTTTGTGCGATAAGATCGAGATTTTATGTTATAATCGAGAGTCTCTTAGATTAAAATCGTTACACCAGGATTGGCAAATCGGGATTGAAGCGATTTTCTTTCAAGCGCTAAGGAAAACAAGATAAGACCACTTATTTTGAATAATCTTAAATCTGTGTTTATTGTTTGTTGTCTTAGATTTATAATAAAATTGTTTACATATAACGCGATGCTTAATGATGGTAAGCATTAAAAAGACGCTGATTATTGTCTATCTTAATTAACTTACTACCATCAAGGTCTTTACTCGGAATACAAAGAGCGCTGAATAATGGATAAAAAGTTGTTTCTGCAATTTTCATAACGTACACTAATTTTATTTACTCGTAAATTTGATTGGATTAGAAAAAAAACATTCAAAAAATAAACGTTCTCCTATTTTTGTGATTAAAATGCCAAACCTGTTGTACGTAAGACACAAAGAAACATAGAAACGGTGGCATAATACTGTCGGTTTCAAATTAGATTCGGATTTTTGGTATTACAGAAAAAAGACCTGGCTTTGCGAGTGCTTCGCAGAAACTGTAATGTTCAGGTTCAGTCTAAAATTGGCGATATATTTTGCCAAAGGCACGATCTGTGATGTTCTTAAATCACTAGTCAACCCTATTTCCAATCAAATTTCAAGAACGATTGCTTCAAATTTTATCTTAAATTTAATATTATCAAGTCTCTAGAGTCCAATTAGCCTAAAATAATTCTACAATTATGTTCCACAATTGATTTTGGAAGATCAATGGCAGTTTCTGATTGCCCTCTGGTGTGGAAATAGGGCTGTCTTAAAACTACCAGTTTTTAGCTTTTCTATACCTAATTTTTAAGCTATAAAATTTTACCAAAAGTTTAAATTTTTAAATGGTTATATATACTTATATATCTAAATATATTTCTTATGATTAAGAAGTGCATGCATTAAATCGAATAGTTATAATCGAAATTCAAAAAAATTCTTAACTGGAATCAAAAGCCTAGAGTATCATTTTGATATATTTTTTTCTTGTCGCTGCAAAATGGTACGTCTGATTTCTGAAGTAAGTAAAATAATCATAACTGAAAATCAAAAAGTGTCTTAAAATTTACAAATTTCGAATTTAAACTGGAAGTTTTTTAAGCAGTCAAGTCCTGGAACTTGACATTACAGTCACTGCGTGATCATTCCGGTGGTAAACTTTAATAGAGAGCTCTCTTCTTTTAAATTCGGTGGATCGGTTCTGTGTCGAGGGGATAGATACGTATTTACAAAATTAATCTAGCTAGGCGTGTCGAAAGGAGAAGATTTCTCTTTAGCGACACGCACGCGTTATTATTTATCGAACAAGGAACTTTAAAAGTAGTTCCGTCGAAATTGCGTCGTTTTTCACAATAAAAAAAATAAAATCGCAACTCTTTAGAATAAATTAAAAACGCAGAGGACCATGATCAGTCTTCTCTTCAATAAAAAAAAATTTTTTAAAATTATTTATATAAACTCCCTCGCATATTCGAGATCACAAGCGTTGTGAGACTTTGACTAAGGATACAAGCAGGCTGCAAAAACTAAAGCCCGAGGATTTGAAAATTGAAAATTGAAATCGTAGGAATGTTTCCGATATTTAGTTTGTACTGATCCTCGACTATCTTTGCAGCTCTGTCCGTTGTCTCTGGATTCCACAAGTGTACGAAAAATATACAAGTGCCGAAACATGAAAACCTTCCAGTGATTCTAAAGAAATTTCGGTTTTGGGGCACGATTTTGCGCGAGAAAGGAAGCAAGACAGGAGGTTCGATTGGAGGGTGAATTTTATATAAAATCGATCGATCGATTCGACTTTGCAGCATTTCGCGTTTCAAGATCTACGAGTCGCTTTGTTAGCGGATAAGATACCAAGACTATCAACTACCCAACTACGCGCACATTCAATATGTACATTATATATTTTCGAAGGTACGGGTACTTACTCGAACAACGATCTTTTATTATTTGTCTGGCAGTATAGAATTGGTGTATAAGATTTTGTTCTCTTCCCCATTTATCTCTGAATCCTCTCCTCTTATCTCATTCTTATCAATTTCCTCCATTTTATCTACGAACCACCGTTATTCCTTTCCACGATATTATTTTCGGCCCTCGGGATCCGATTGATTTAGAGAAAATATCACAATTTTTTATGTATTCCCTTTACATAGTTCCTTCGCTTGCATTCAAAAAATGTTTTTAAAATCGCAGAAAGTCTTCTTTGATTCTAAAAATACATGTTTCATAGTGTGCCAAACGATTTTGAACAGGAATCAAACTTAACTCGTATGCTGCAGGTCTTGAATTCGACATCGGAAAGGATCGAACGGAGTCCTGTGGCCATGAGCTTAAAACTCTTGGAACTCTGAACTTTGAGCCTCGTCAGCTTCCATTTTTTGGGGGATTATTTGACCAGTTGCTTGCGTATAAAGCATGGAGCCAGGATTCAGTTTTATCCTTGTTTCTGTGGACCTGCAGCAATTCGACGACACTCGTGTGGTTGAACGATACCCAAACGGTTGCGCAACGCGCTCGAAGGGAGCGCTCCAGTCCATAACCACCGGGTCTCGCTCACAATATTAACTATCTACCTTTCTTATCTTTAGAGAAATCCCGTTGTGGTTTGCCAAGTGCCAGGCTTCATACTTTATCGTCCTAAGGTTCGCTTTTGGTCCTTAGGTTAGTTTCCGATCTAGGTTATCTCCTAGACCAAAGGTTATCTTTTAATCCTCAGGAAATCTTGAATTTTGCACTTCCTTCTTCGTTCGTGTCCTGAGGATTTCGAAAGTGTGTTCTTAACCCTTCAACTGCCCGCCATCCGTCATGGGATTGACGTTTCCATCGAAATTCGTAAATTCGTCCGCTGCTTTCTTGACCGTCGATTTATCATGGATTCGATGGAGATGAGTTGGACAGGAGTGAAAGGATGAAAGGATTGATTGGAAACGATGACTGACAGTTGGAAGGTGATGCGACGGTTTAAGATTTAAGGTAGCACTGGCAAACCCTGGGGTTCATTCGGCGAGAATACTCGCCATCGGCGACATCGACCTCCACCGAAGAGCTCTCTTTAATCGTTGAATCGTGTGCAAGCCTTCTTCCACCTACATTGCGTGCACCAAAGTTGCCGTTGATCCATGCCGTAAACTTTTCGACATTTCTTGGTTTCGCCGCGATTGCGACGGGACGCAAACTTGTTGTTGGCTGTCAGGGTCAGGAGACCAATGTGATGCGGAAGATTTTGCAATGCTCTCGATGTCATCGATGACAATTTCATCTGCTTTGCCTGCAAAAAGGAAATACAAATTTTCATTAAACTTGTCGACTAACATATTTTCAATTTCATCTTACTTTTTAATTGGTACAAATTTAAAGACATGTTACTTGCCATAACTAAATTTACTTTCATGGTAATTATCCAATATCTAGCGTCAAAATAAAATTCTCAATTTTACTCAACAATTATTGGAATTGAATATCTTTTCAATCTATAGATTAATTATATTTTAAGATTTAATATATTTTAAAAGCCTAAAGTTATTATTCTATTCAATCTAAACAGACGATGGCTACAGAAGTCTGGTTTTAAAATTCCAATATTACACTAGGTTTTTCATAATTCTTTTCAAGATTCAATGATTTTTCCAGGACTTCAGGTCTTCTAGGTCTTTTATCATTTCTAAAATAAAAATATTTTAAAATTAATAAACTCACAGCTTCAGGTGAAATGGAAAAAGGATTGTTTTTAATTCCGCGGAGAGCATTTTCTGCGTAGATACTTGCTGGGATCGCTTCCGGATGAAATTGTTTAAGGTATTCCGGATCCTCATGAGGTGGTCTCGCCATGTCGCGATGAGACAAAGTGGGTAGGGAGCCAACCAGATTTATGTCGATTTCTTGGTAGTAAAAGTCCTCCTCGTGAAGTTCGATTGGACGCAACAGTGAGCTGAAAGGTCAAAGAATACGATTATTACCTTTTGCAAATAATAATAATAAAATAGTGGCTGATGACCCTGGCAGCCGATGGGACTTTAAACATTGGCCAAAAAAAAAATGTAATGGCAGAAAGTTTGTCTAGACAATTCGTCGTTTATCTTATCGTGCAGTTCAAGGGTACTGCGGTTAATTTTTACGTCAGAGAAGCTGACAAAGAGGAGCTTAGATTCCTTTAATAATTCTAAGATAATTGTAAAATAGATTATCTTTTTTTAAAATATGACATTTTTAACAAAGTTATACTTACTGCAAATGTTCACGAACGTGTTCCTCAATCTGGTCAGAGGTGTATCTAACGGTGTTACAGTTTGGCCACGTACACTGGTAGGCTTTAGGTCCCTTCTGAAACAAACAAAAAATACAGGAAGATTAAAAAAAGGCCATTCAAATTTGAGGAAAAAAATTACCGTCTATTTTATGGTTGACCTTCAAACTTTTGTAATAATAATTATTCAATACTATACATATTCATAAACATATATATGTATATATACAAAATGCGAATAATAAACCCGAAAAATAAACCGAACAAGTTTTTAATTTTAAGGGCGTTGGACCCAAGTGTTAAGCTCAAAATCCCATTCTCCATTTTACTCAATGAAAATTATAGATAAATATTTTTTCGTTCTGTAGCGCTAATCTTTTTTCAAATGTAAGACTGCGTACAGAGCGAAAAAATATTTAATTTCGATACTTTTTGCATAAAACGAAGAATTCAAAATTTATCTTGAAAATTAAATATTTTCAATTTACTTGAAAAATATTTGAACATGTATATTAAAATTAATATTAACAAACATGTCTTTTTAAAGGTACATAGAATTATGTGATTAAACACAATATTTCCAGAATGACATTTTTTAAATTCCAAAGCTTCTAAGCTTGGCCTGCACAAGTTTTTAAAAGATCAAAGACCTGTGCAGAATTATCATCCAGGAAAATGCGTGGGCGTAGAAAGACGACGCTAGGCGTCGCGACGAGTTTTGTACTGAAAGGTAGGCAAAATCGATGTCTGTACACGAATTCGCCGCGCGCACATTTCTTTGTTTACATCGTTCAACAGCCATGTGGCTGCGTGGTTGACAACAAGAAAGCATTTAGCATTTTAAACTGGTTTCTACAAAAACAAAAACAATTTCTTTTAGCAGAATCGGTTCTTAAACAGGCAAATAAAAAAATGTAGCTTGCAAATTCCTTTAATAATTTAGCTTGCAAAGTCTTAAAACATTAAAATGTAATTCGAAAACCGATTTTAATTAATCTGAAAATAAGTAACGGCCCACAAAAGAATTTCGGTTGACTAAAATATATATTTAGCTAAGATTAAAATGGAATTTTCTCAACTTGTAAAACTCGTTTCCCAGGATGGGCACTCAACCCCATAACCGAGGGGGCCTGCATTCAAATTTGGATCTAATTTTAACGATGCAACGCCCATTTCGAAGGCGGAAACTCTTAGAGTTGGTCCCTCGCTTATCTTTTTTTTGCAGCCACGTGTTTCAACATTTAAGGCCGGCTTCAACCTTTGTAAAACAATTTAAATTTAAAAAATTCCTATTATTTCTCTAGATTCTCTAGTAAAAATTAGAATGACAAAAATAAATACAAGAAATATTCTTTCTGCAAAACTAAGCCTGAATACAAAACAATACAAGTAATACAAGTGTTATATATTATACCGCGCTGATATTGCCGGTAAAATACCGGGTTTGCCGGTAGACGCCATTATTTCCACGCATGCGTTGCTCAAATTTTAAACTTAGGGTTTAGAAAATGTAATATTATCAGTGCAATGTAGTCTGATTCTGAAAATAAATTAAAATGAGCAAGTATTCTTAAACTAGATCGATACAAGTTATTTTGGGAAATTATCCACTTGGAAAAGATTAAATTAGGCTTATTCATTGTTTACACCAGCGAGTGACTGTTGTGAATATAGCCAAGTGACGTAATGGGGATTCTTCGTGAGAAGGGTGTAAGATAAAATTGTTTGCGCAGCTTCTCTCACAGACTCCTATGGGGATGACGTAATGAGGCTCATGACGATATAGGCTTCGACGTCATCGAACTGACAGCAACCTCCCTACAAGGGAAATACGGTGACGACATCGTCATTCAAGTCAAGGATGCATTTGCGATGCAGCCTATTCTCTATTCTTTATTTTGTTCCAGCATTGATTTCATTTACATATAAAAAAGATTCATGTTTTTTAAATCTTGAAACTAGCGCTAATTTTGCATTATTAGCTTCATTTTTTCCGTTGACGAGGACAATTGTCTGGACACTGAAGGTCTTTTAGTGGTCTATAAATTCAAATTCCCCGACTTGGGTGAAATTCTTCACCCGTGGCGGAAATTCCGGCAGTACATTGTGTTTCCTATAAATATCTAAGTAGCGTGCGTCTGCCCTTTCGCTGCTCAATTCTGGTCGAGTGACTTTCATTGTTTGCAGGTGTCATTATGCAAATCGCGAGACCAATGTCTATAGATTATGCCCAATGCTGCACGCAAGGATTATCGACGTGCTATGCCGCCTTGATAATGAAAATGCATCAAGGGGATAAAAGAAAACGTCCATTTTCGGCTTCCGTCCTGCATTTTAAGAGCTCGATACATTGACCTTTTTACTTCTTTCTTTCTTCTGTGATCGATTCCAGCGATGCATGTCCAATAGCTTATAGACGAGGATTACCAGCAGAGAAAACGCATCTTTTGTTCGATCTATGTGATTGTATTCATGAATACGTCTACAATTTCAAGCCCGGCTTCCGGTTCGTCTTACAACGAAATTTATTCGAAACCTGCTCAATGATTCAGAAAAAGGATCTTTATGATGACTATTTACGGTTCGGACAAATTACCAGTTTCTGGACATTTTTATCTGTTGCTTATCCAAAATTCTGATAGCACACAATGATAGGACATCCAAACATCGATGTTTTGAGGTCGATGTCTCAGAAAAGAAAGCAGAAGAACTGATGTCTTATAAAATGAACACATCTAAATCAAAACATCGATGTTCTCGATGTTACACTGAGAAAAATGTTTGGTTCGGACAACAAAACTTTTTGTTGCCATAGAAGCAACAAAAATTGTTGATTGTGCCAACCGAATTTTTGTTGAACCAACCAAAGTTTTGTTAATTCAACCAAAGCTGAGATTTTGTTAGTTTAAATGAATTTTCTTGGTTCAACAAAAGGTTTGTTGAAAGAATCAAGATTTGGTTGGCACAACCAAACAATTTTTGTTGCTTCTACAGCTATAAAAAGATTTGTTGTTCGAACCAAATAGTTTTCTCAGTGTATCGATGTCAATGCCCCATCAGGACAATAAAATTGGAGATTCTGGAAAGATTTTTAATGTAAGATTGATATGAGGATTGTTTTATAGCGGTTCTTGAGGTTTAGCATCGAGGCATGAAATTACGTGGGCCTTTCGTGAGGACGCGTGCGGCAGCCGTGATAAAGGTAAGTGGTAATAAAAGTCGACAATAATTCAATTTGCTGTTCGTTGGCATTTTATAGTTGTAGCAAGGTAGGCTCTTGCCTTTTCAAGGACTTAACAATTGGTTCGTGACATCACCTTTGAAGCAGCACACGCGTAGTGCCCAGCGGTTCTTGTATACGTTGTAGTCAGCCATTGCCGAGGTCAGAGACCTTTTATGCCGGCTGCCAGGCAATGCTCTCTCCCTTTTGCCTTGCTTCGTCTCGCTTTGCTTCATCTTGTTTTGCTTTGGGCCCCAAGAACTACCAAGAAGCTCAGAACCACCTCAGAACCCTCTGCTTTTCTTCTTCTCTCCCTCTCCCTCTCTATACTTCCCCTACTGACTCCCCCTATTCTTCCTACCTCACCCCTACACAATAATGATGGGTAAGGAGTGGTAGAATTCTAGAACGTAGAAGGCAAATTACAGGATCTTCACTCCCAACATCTATGGAGTCGATGCTCTCGAAAGTGAAATACAAAATACACCCCGGGTGTCACACGTGCTTATCTATTGATGTATTCCAGTTTCTTCCGAGCAAGAATCTCCAGAAGGCGTAACAGAGAAGAGCTCCTGTTATATGAAACGAGATGCTACCAGTTGGAAAGCCTCTACAAACAATCGCTCCAATGATTATTCCCCTTGAAGAGGTGTGAGAGGGGAAACTGATATTTCCGCATTTGGCCTCTGTGGTTGCAACAGGTTCAATTATAGGCATTAAACTTTTTGCACTCTGTCATCAAATGCCTGGAGATTAATTGTCCTTAATGAATAGACGGTACCAGTTTCTTTGCATCGCTCATCAAGATCTAATCAGACATGTTACGAGATTTTCATGGAAACTCTGTATGCATATGAACAACGAGTTGCTTTGGTTAGATTAGTAGATCACCTTTACATATTTGCATCTCACACTTTGAGCTTCGGTGCATGTCACCGCATAAAAATGTCTCCTTGAGTGCAGAATAGAACATGCAACGGGTCCTCGAGTACAACCGAGTCCCGTCGAACGGGTTACCTCGATAAGCGTGTGATCGACCATACACTTATCTCGAATGGTGTTTGTCAGAAAAAGCCTATATGATGCAACAAAATAGGTCAACCTTCTTTAATTTCATATCTCTGCTTTGATATTCATATTCACTGCGCTTTGATTGATTAGTTTTCGAAAAATGGATTGGGCACATAATAATGAAGGTTCACACGGGACTTAAGTGTGTGTACATTGTAAACATCGCAGAATCTCGCGCGTACGTAAATACTGCGCACCATTCATCGCTTCATTCATCACAAACTTGTCCGCGGGTCGATCAGAGTACCAATGAGGTTTCTCACGGTTACAAATCACCTGCTCTATACCATCACAAATCTTCAATCCCAGATTGCGGAGAAGAAAATCCCAATCCCATCTTAGTCTCTCCTTCAAATGATTCCTATAAACAACGTTCTGGAATAGATCTTCATAAATCAAGACCCGTAATTCTTAATTTCGCCTAATAATCGATTTTCTCAAGAAAGTTGCTTGCATGCAAGGTGAGTGGAGCTAGAGAGGAGGATAGAATATTGCATGGAGTTTGAAGGAAGAGGGGGTGAGAACATGAGATATGAGAAAGAGAGAGATGGAGAAGAGAGAGAGAGTAAGGAAAGGAGTGTGTATAGGTGGCCAAGGTCCGCGATGATGTGTGCGTGAGCAGGCTTGGTAGGGTGGATGGCCGGCGACGACGACGACGTCGTCGTGCACCGGTCAGACCACGCGTGTGCATCCCCAACGCGTTTGCCTAGCTAGCGATCCCACTGGCAACATTGTATCATGTTCCTTGATGCTGCTCTACACAGGCTACAGCCATGAGTCAGCTGGCAACCCTGTTGGATCTACTCATCCCTTTCGGTTCTTGGTATCCGTTCTCCACGATTCCGACCAATCGGTACACAAACGATACCCCTAAATTTACTCCAAAAATTCTAAAAATCGTCTCTCATAGGGGATGATCTTGCCCGACGAAAATGTCATCATGGGTGAAGAGGTTCGAAAGAACCGATATGAAGAATATGTAAAAAGTATCTCGATCCGCCCAGCCACTTGTCCCATCTCCCATCCCTTTAAAGAAGATGGAACCTGCTTTCAAGAATTTAAAACCCAGAGGCTTAACGCTTCAAAAGGCCCAAAACCCAAGGGAACTCGAAACAGCTGGTGACCATTGGACTCGCCATTGGGTCAAACTCCTGCGTAGTTTCCTGGCTTTTGAAGCGTAGATAATTCTTTCTTGGGCGAGTGAGTGAGCGCGTATGAGTATGTATGTACTTGTACGAGGAATGTAGATATCGATGTGCAGTGGTTGGAAGATAATGAGAGAATGATTTGATTCCTGGTACCAACTACCAAGCACTATGGAACGTCATGCAGTTTTAGTCGCAGAGGACGGTATACGAACGATAAAAATCGATCGGCCAAAGAGTTTCCGTCTCACTTGTAGAGTGGTGAGTCTCTCTCCCGGTCTTTTCCCTCTTCTGCCACTCCTTCCCTTTCACCCTCTCTCACACTCCCACTGCTTCCCCCTTGATGGCCACGATAGGCCTCGGGTGCAGCGGCCTGGGCGTATCGGTGCACAGAACGGCCTTACGCACACTTACACGACTCCACGGCGTTGACCTGACTCGGCAAAGACCCTCTTTCAAAGATACCAGGTCCAATATCTCTTTCAAATAAATAAACAAGAAATTCCCCAGGTTATAGAAACTAATAAGCAGCTAACTAATAACTGCAGCGTCTGCAATTATTATCATCGCCACATGTCTTGCCACTGATTACATCCATTAATGCTGGTACTTGCCACCAGGTAGTACTGCAATTACATTTAACAGTGCTCGTCCCCCACCGAGAGATTAAAGCTAATTTAAGAAGGATCCAGAGATTTAATGCAGGACTATTTAACGAACAAGAGCAACATTAAAGATTTCATGGAACATCTGGACACCCAAAGTCTAAATCTGGTTGAACCAACTACCGAAGAGGGTCAGCATTTAAGAACAGAATACATCAGACTGAAGGACCCTTGGGTGGGGAAAACCTGTACCAGCGGATTATGTTTATTTTAGATACTAACGGTACTGGGGGCCAGAATAATTTAAGAAGATTTCGAATTGTTCTTCGCTGTATAAACTGAGCTCTACTTTTAGTAGAAGGTTTTTAACATTAGTTACTTAGTAGATCTTAAGAACCACTAGCTAGCTCTGACATTAACAGAAAGACAGCTCTTGTGACCTGAATGAACTATTTCCAAGACTCTGTACACTTCAAATGAATGCTGACATTAATCAGCAAATCCGAATATGCTAACATAAAGGGAAGCATTGTGTCTGTGGTTTAGGACTCGAGTTTAGAGTTTGAGTCTTTTGACTTTGGAGCAACAGGGATGCCCCTGGTGCATCGAGACAAAGGCGGGTGAGACTCGAGGCCATTTGGAGTCTTGGAACACGCGTCCCTTGCTCCTCGTTGTCCTGGTTTGCTCCTCATCTTCGTCCTGATGCGACGACCAAGGTTTCGGGATCTCATCAGCGTTCCACATGGCGACGGTTCACGGGCGCGAGCATATAGCGTTCGTTTCCCTTGGGGATGAGGGAAGGACAAGAGCGAAGAGGGGGAAGAAAGGGAACGAAGGAGCTCCCCTCTTCGTCCTCCCCCTCATCAGCGGAAGAGGGGAGGAAGCCATGACCGGTCGGATGAGGGGTGGGGACCGGGGTAACGCCCGGGGAACCAAAACAAACCGGTGCCCGTGTGTTGGCGTGTACGCGCGTCGATCCGTGCAGTGTGGTGAGGGTCGGACGTTGACCCTTCTTAACAACACACCACTGACGACTGAGCGCACGCACCATCTATACGGGGTGAGACGAGAAAAATCCATGGGACCCCCATAAAGGGGGTTGTCGAAATGACGCGAGACGGAAAATTATGGGACCGGTGATGCCAAGTCGGGGAAAAACCTACGGAGGGGAAGCTTGGCAACAAAGAAAGAGAAAAGTTACTGCGTAGTTCCCCGTGAGAAGGATCCGCAGGGTTGCCAAACTATGTTGATGAACCGCAGGAGTTTTTTAAATTCTTCTTTTTGGGATGGTACCGGAGACATTATGTATAATGTCATTATAGATACTGTTCGATTGATACGCGTATGTATATTCACTGTAAATTGCAGGAGGGGAAGAACTTTACTTATGTCACCAACTGATTTATTCATGGGAGTGTAAGCTTGGGAAAAGCTGCAAGTTAAATGTTTGCTGCAATCGATTTCCTTGTGAAGAAATAATAGATTGTTCTTACTTCAATTTCATTATTGAAGATAATAGTTTGATTGAGTGATCCTTTACGGGAAATATCTGGAGATCAGAGGCTGGGACCTTTGAGCATCGAGAATGATAACTGAAAATCAATATGTATACGGATTCCTTATCAGAGAGATAACTTCTTACTGGTGAGAGATGGAAAATGATGTTGAAGATTTTCGTATAAAATCGAATCTTTCGAGTCAAGAGCTCTTTTTATATTTCTACACTTAGCAACCACTTCTTGATCAAAATTTTAAGACGATCGAGACACTCGTTTTGTATTCAGAAAGTGGAAGTAAGTGTGATTGAAGAAAGTTCAAGCAGGGAAGTATCTTTAAACCGTCTATTATTATATTGCTTTTGTCTCTGGTGGGCGTTCTTTTCTTCAATCTGGCAACCTTGGAGTTTTACCATAACAGATTGACGAGATCATCTTCCCTCGGGAGAACGACAAAGGATCGAATCCTTATCGAGACAAGACTCGCTTCTTTATAGCTGCAAGGTGGTGGCGAATGAACTTTACAATCCACACCGGGGAAATTGAAATAACTCGGAAAAGCAATATAAGGAACCACCTATCCTATAAGCTCGTCTAGCACCTTTGTTAAAAAAAAAACTCCCATCACAAAAGATACTGGGATCCTCTTCATCTTCTGCATCAGCAGTTAGCAAAATTCACAAGCACTCGCAAGATGAAGAATCTCAAGTCCCACGTAAATGAATAAAAATACTTCCCGAGTGCAATCTTGCTTTGTTGTCTTTGGACGAGGTTCCGTTAGAGATAAACATACCCTGGAGTATGCACTCAGGATTAACGACCTTGCAAGTCAGATAAGAGACTTCCAGGATTAAGCGCACGATCGATAAGAAAAAATTTCTCGGAATTGATAACCATAACGAGGAAACATTCTCTGTTTCGAGTGATTGGAAATCTAAATTAAAACAATGACTGAAAAATTGCCTCTTCCGGGGGATTAAGCTCCAATTTCCTTTCGCGTCTCTTCCATCACCAAAAAGACAAAGAAGTTAATGGATTTTCGAGCTCTGATGGTCTGAAGCCAGAAATTTGAAGAATGGATTTTAAATGCAGAGAAAATATTTAAATAGCTCAAGGTATCTTGAAAACCAAAACCCAGAGGATGTTCAAGGGCGACAATTTCTTGGGTCAACGACTCTGGCTGGCAACCATAGGTTCGAATCCTTGCGTCTCATGATATTTTTTAAAATTTCTCCAATTTCATGACGTAAAAATTTGTCCTCTTCGATCCTTCATACAAGGTTTCCAAAAACGCACACCACTCAAGCTACCGCATGTCTATTTTTAACATTACAAAGTAATCGCTGAAAAATATGACTGCACGGAATAATTTCCCGCATTTCCACTCAATTTGGTCCCCTTTTCAGGAAACGGACAGTTTCCGGACTGCAGGGGCGGACAAAGGTCCTCCAAAATCGAGTTGTCACATGAATTGTGAGTGACGTTCTTGCAACGTGTTTGTAGGGACGCCACTGGAAGGGAATGCGGGATTCGGCGCAATTTCCAGCCGGGGGTCGACGACACAAGAGAATCGTCCCGAACGAGTGTAAGAGTCGCTTGGTGAGTATCTGAGTGTTAGAGGGGCTGGGGGAGAGAGATAGAGAGCGATGAAGAGAGGAATAGAGGGGCAGTGATCGCGAGTGAGTCACTGCGCTACAGTAGCACGATGGGTCTTTTCCAGCTATGAATGCATCTCTAAGAAAGGCCCCAATTCCATTTTTACCTTTACGCTTTTACTTCAATTTTTCCTCTCTGAAGCGTTCTCTCCAGAGATAAAAAATCAGAAAATCTCCGTGTTTGTTTGCCCGATATATTCGATCGAGCGTCCTCAACCACCGGCGTCACCGCGGCAACCGACGCGAGAGCCCTACAGTGCTGAAAGCACTTAAGGCTGCGATCGCACTGCACGAGCTCACGAACTCAAAGGCCAGTTTCAACGAGCTTCCTTCTGATGCTTTTTACCATTTCACAGATATCTAAATGCGGTATTTTCACTCTGTTACAATAAAAAAAGGAGAAAAATGGCTTTGAAATGATCCAGTTAGACCCTCCCAGTTGGCAAAAGATATTAAAAACGTTTTTGGAACGTTCCAGAAACGGTCCCTATGTCCGATGTCCGAAAGACGTTTTAAAAACGTCTTTAGAACGTTTTTAGGGCATCGGACATAGGGACCGTTCCTGGAACGTTTTTGGAACGTTTCTAATATCTTTTGCCCACTGGGTTTTTTCAATATTGTGGAATTGTCACTCAGAAATCGGTTCGCAACCGCAAAAGAAAATAGAGCAATCTGAATTTCCCGCCAAAATCGCTAAACTCCAAACTTAGACATAACCTTGAATTCTAGGGTAATCATGGCGCGAAATTTAAATGTGAATAACTGATTTACTGTTTTTTAAACAGAGATCCACTAGGATGAGAACTCTGCTGAATAGAAGGAATTGTATAGAAAGTTTGGATGACCAGCAAAGCCATAGTAGGCGCAATCGAGTGAAATAGAGTCCTATAGAGGGGGAAGAACTTTTTTTTGTTTCAGAGGTCTGTTCGATTGACCGGGAGGCTAGGTAGAATATATACAGTATAAACAGTGAGAATGCAGCCTTAACCGCGAAAAGTAGTGGGCGTAAGAGGGGGTGGGGTGGGATGTAAGAGGGGAGGGAGATTGCACGAGGGAAGAAGAAAATTCGCGCAAGCGCATCTACGTTGTTTACGTCGCCATTAGAGGGCAAACGTGGATTCTACTACGCACTACGGCTTGTTTTGAATGCCGGCAAAACGTTAGGCAACCCGTTATTCGTTGAATTAGCACTTCCCGTACCCACAAGATCCAACTTTTTAAATCTATCTCAATTTTTTCGAGAGCATGTTAATTCGTTGCCTCTTATGCAAAGAGATAAACTGATGCGAGATGTCTAACGAGCCCTGAGGACCTTTCGGATTCTTTATAATTGTTTTGTGCTCATTAGAGAAGAAGGGAGTTTCTAATCTAACGGGAACGAGGTTTTATATCTTTTTTTTAATGATGATCAAGTAGAAGTAATTGAAAGTTGTGAGAGAGTTTCGGGTACTGGTTTGATGACGTTATCCCATAATCCTTCCTTTATTAGTAACAACTCTAATTTGAATTTCCACACCTGATAGTTGTCACTCCTTAGTCTTTCAATTTTGATTCCTGATCAGTCAGTCATGATCACTAAAATATCCTTAGACGCTCTCAATAAAATTCCACTTTATTCACTGTAATTTAATTGTCCACTTTCCTTTAATCACCTCACGTTTTTATCAACCGATATCACTTATAAATGTTTATTTTTAACAAAATTTAATGTCTGAATGGGCCTATATAACCTGTTATAGTTTCTAAATTAAACAGTTAATTCAGACGTTTAAATGAATTTTTTATAAGTTGAAAAACCTATGAATGAGAGATTTGTATACATACACAAAAGGAAGCACCGGAACTTTATACGAATTGCATATTTAAGTATAAAAGTATACAGAAGTACGAAAAGATAATTTTGGAGCTTGAGATGAACCTTACGCGTCAATGGTCATGCTTCAACTAACTAGAATTTTGACCTGAACATAGCACGCTGTCACTTAAGACCCTTTTTCTTGTAGTATTAGTGTACTTTATAAGTCTGAACATTGATTCAACGTTGCATTTCCAACAAAAGTCAATCAAGTTTGAAAGTTGGGAGGGAATCAGAGATTCGAAAGTGAATAAAGACTTTTATTCTACTTAACACTTGAGATATTTGATGGCATAGTTTAATCGCCCAACCGTTTAGAAAGCATGAAAAGAAAGTGATTCATAAATGTAACTTATTGAGGGAATTGATATGCGGAAGGAAGGAAAATTTGCTGTAAGTTTTAACCAGGAAGTTAGATGGTGCGAAATTTAAGGGATTGCAAGATGTATTCTTGCGACTCGACAGCAGAAATTGGAAGACAAGAGGGAATTAAGTTTCCACTTTGCAGAAAGTGGTCGAATTTTCGGATGCAAGAGCAGGTACGAAGACCACTCTATGGCACACTAAATGCGCTAATTTTAACCCGTCACCGTTGCGTGAATCGCGTATCTCGTCAGTGGGTCAGGGTTAATGTCGTCACCGACCTTACAAGGATTCACTCTTGGCGAAGCACCCAAACGAATGCTCCACACGTTCATCGTTCGTCAATGAAAAACGAGATTCAAGATTCGCCAAGGCTCCTTTTCCTTGAAAATAAACATCTTTCGGTTTACCAGTGATTCAGATTAGTCAGGTATCGAGCCAATATCTTGTCTCCTAAATCTCGTGAAAAAATATTGAGTCAGGATGTCTTCTATATGATTTTCGTCCACCAAATTACCTGTTATACTAAATTCCGAGCTTGACGCAACATTTAAATTTCAAGAAGGCTCTAGAAACACCATATCAATATTCCTGGATAAAATGAACGACATTTGAATTTTCTCACGCTCGTAAATCAATTCCAGGTTAAGGAAATGATGCATGCATTCAGTGGAATTAATTTACGCTATTTGTGGTTAATAGATAGTAAATTATCAATGTTCCAAAGGAGGGTGACGAATCCAACTGTATTCTTTCTGATTCGGCTTTCGTCTAAAGCTAAACGTATTTTTAACGCTCTCGTTCTTCTCTCACGCTTCAAGCACGTGCTTCTTTATACGCATTGCGCGTTCGCCTAACAGCACTTTGATAGAAACAGAAGAGATTATTGCCGTTAAGAGAGGTAGACTTTCGGAGAATTCGAGATCCCTTTAGGCTTCGCTCTTTGCGGCTCCAACAATCCGGTTTAGCTTGTTGCACTCTGAGATTCAATTCATTCCGAAAGAGAAAAAAGGTAACTCAAAAAAAGAAGTCAAACTTAAAAGATCCTTTGAAAGTGAAGAGAATAAAGAGACTTGGAATGAAAGCTTCAAATTAGGAAGAGTAGTGGGAAGGACAGGAATTTTGTTTTGACGCGATCAACCAGATCTAAATTGCGAATCTGGAGGATGAGGAGCAATAATGCCCAAAGAGAAGCATCTCATCAGGGTCAAAAACCGGAATCCCGTTATCCCGAGTGCCGGCTCATGAATTTTGAATATGATGCCACGCTCGGGCGACCCGACGGGCATATCCTGGATCAAAGTGTGGAAAACGGGAGGGTCTTGATTAGATTTCGAATATCTCGTTCCCAGAAACGAAAAAGAAGGACAGAAAATGATAGTAATTCCGGAAATTACGGCGAATATCATAGAAGAGAGTAATTTCTCAACTTCCATCTTCTTGTGACGAATCCAGAGGGAAACAATTTGCCACGCGGGAATGGCGACAAGTAGAAACTTGTGTACGCGAGTTCGTGCGTGTACCGTTGCAAGAATTACGCCCACTCTCTCCTTTTATGTTCTACTATACTGGATTATTATCATCCATAGGCGCAGAACTAGCTGAAAAATGAAATAACAAATTTCCGGAAAAGTTGCGTGTAGGTCCGAGCCCCCTTCTCGACGCCTATGCAGCAACTCTATTTCAGTTGGTGCCTCTATGGAATGAAGATATTGGGTAACAAATCTCTATTTCGTTTAATAATCTGATCCCGCATTCTGTCAACAAATAAGTTGACGGTTGTAAATCTACTAAAAGGGCAATCGATTTAAGACAGAGGAGTTTCATAAAAAGAGCATCAAACGATGTTTTCTTATCGCTCCTACATTTCAATTGACTCGACACAAATCGCGATAAGTAAAAACGGATAAGGATAAAATAATGAAGCTTCTGACTTAGTCTTAGCTGTTTCGTCTAGGCTTTACTAAAAACTTAAACCTGAAACGCTTGTCAGTGCAATGAGCCAACTGGATTTTTTCTCGAAGCTGGCAATTAACGGCTAGTGTGTCATTATACTGGTGCACTTTTCGCTGCAGTATAATAAATTGCGTATTGAAGCGAGAAATGGCGTCGTTACATTCAGCGATTAGCATTTTAGCCAGCAATGACGCACTGGATATTATACAGGCAACACAGTGTCAACAAAAATATTTATTCGGTGCTGTTTTATTATCGCGGTTTCGCGAACTCGGGAGACGATTATCGCCAAAATGACCACGTCTTTCGACCCTGTATCCATCGGCCGAGGAGGATAAGTTCAACGTCCACACCAAGGCCAAGTCGACTGCATTGTTTGCCGGTAAAAATGAATTTTCGACAAGCTCCTTCCAAGATCACTTTTGCCTCTGTCACCACCAAGAGATAATTTTCAGCGACCAGATCTTTTGCGCGTGATTGATGAGCGCAAATAAATCTTTCCCTCAACAAGATAACGCCAGTAAAACTTGCACATTAGCAGTTCCAAATTTAAAATCTGTGGTAACCGAAGTGTATTTGAAGATATTCTATATATAAATCATGCACAAACTCACTCTTTGATGATAGTCGATAAAACCATCAGCGGGACTCACCTGTAACAAGGAAAATTGTCATTAATTATTAGAAATAGCAAATATTATTGTACTAAATACTAATGTATTAATTTTTTCAATGTCATCACCAGTCTGGGTTTGCAACGACTATAACATTTACGCCTTGTTTAAGATATTCGCGAGAGTTTTGAGTTTATTCAACCCGCCGAGACATATCGGCGCGAGGTGAAGCACCTGAATAAAGAAAAGCCGGGTGGGATTAATTTTAATCCAAATGAAGATGTCATTCAGCAAAGCCAAATCTTTCTTGATGTCTCTATCATGCGACAGGTCTAGACTATTTATTATTTAGGAAATGCAAATTCAATGAAATAAGAGATAAGTAGTCGTACGTAAGGAGTAAATAATATCTTATTAACCAATTCGAAACCGGATTAAGCTCGGGTGCAAGGAAAAGGAGATAAGATCGCCGGCCTTGACGATGACGTCAAACGAACGTGATCCATTCGTTCGATTTCTCCCTCTACTTCTGTTCAAGGCTGGATAATTGACTTGGCAACTGGCATGGGGTATCTTTGCACTTTCGATCGATACCCCTTTCGTTTTCGTTCAAGTGCGGCGATTTTCTTTTCGATTAAAAAGAAACCTACCTCTTTTTTCAGATTTAATCCAATCTCAATAATTATTAACCCTCCGATTAATTCATTAATCGGAGGGTGAATAATGTCTGGGTCATTGGATGAATTTAATTTAGAGATTATCAAAGCTGTAAAATTCCGTTTAGAGGAGGGAGACTGGATTCAGCTGCGTTGGAGGAAACATGAGCTCTGATTCATCCAGCGTCGCTGATGCATCGGTGAAAAAAGAGCCGACGACTTACTCGGGGTCGGTCACCTCCCGGTTCGGGTGTAGAGTTTAAGGACCCGCGGCGAGTCATTATCCTGGACGTTCGACAAAAAAGGCGAGACAGCCAGTCGGTTCAACGAGCGAGGGACGAGACCAAGTCTATCGACCGTTAGATTCGCCTGTACCAGGGGCCGTACGGTAAGTCAAGGTCGCGTACTCGCGAATTTTCGTCAGGAGTGGGTGGCACCGCTCCGCCAAGACTCTGATCAGCACGTCTCTGATCCAGGAACGCACCCCCCAAAAAAACAGAACCACTGCCGTCTCATTTCTTTTCTATTTTCCCATTGTCCATTATTTGGAATTAACCTTTGAACACTAGCTGGTTTTTTTTGTTTTAAAGTTCCAATTTGAATTTCGCGCCAAAATAACTTCAAATGCGGAAGTTAGGCTGGCGTCCCATGATTGCGTTTTGCGTTGCGGCATAATAAGAGAGAAAGAGACAGAGGTATACTTTTGTCTTTTCTTCTCTCATTATGACGCAATGGCCTTGCAATTCTGACGCGAAATTCAAACTGCAAGATTTAAAATTATTGGGTATTTAATGATAATTAATAAACTTATATTGTATGTGTTTGAATTTTGAATTTAAAAAAACGTAAGAAACAAGTTTCTTTAATTTGGTCCACAAAATTCTGAATTTTTACATTTTTAAATGTAATATTATTTTGATAGACCAGATTTAAAGATTGTTTTGTTTTGGGAAAAGAAATTTTCAATCTACAGTGTCAGAAGAGTGAAAAAATCTTCGAATTCACATGTCGCAATCACTTTATAATTTGAGGTTACGTTCAAGTGTGCTCTTATAAATTTGAGCGCGAAATTCAAACTGAAATGTTTTCACTTGGCGTTTTCCATAATGTAAGTTGCATTTTTATTTTTTTAAAAATGCCACACAGACATTTTGAGTCTCTAATGTATAGTACAGCAGGAGAGAGTCTATTTTGACATTTTAAAATGCTCAGTCATGGAAGTGGGAAAGGATTATTGGGAATTTTTTTTTTGCAAAGAGAATACTTTCACCAGAGACGGCCCTGGTGTACGCCCGGGCATTGCGAAAGAAGGGGTAGACTTGGCTTGAAGGATAACGTTACCCTAGGGCAGGCCTATCTCTCTGTCACTTTCTTTCGCTCACCAAGTATTTCTTTCTTTCTCTCTCTCTCTCTCTCTCCCTCTCTCTTTCTCTTTTGCCTGTTGTCTTTCTCCCTTTCTCTCACGCAATGTAGTGCGCAAATTATCCGACATACTCGACAGCTGCTACCCAGTGCAAATCAGCTGGCTTTTGTGCACATATCGGCATTGCAAAGTATACAATTATAAATGAACGCATGAAAGAATCTCCCTATCTAAAAAAGCTCGATCGCATTATCAACAATCGGAGTGGTTAAATATTATTGTTTGCACCGACAATGTTTTTTAGTTGATTATTCGTAAAACGCAAGCTCCAATCTCTTATCTCTCCGGTGAAGAAGCAGGCTGTATTAATACACGCCATTGTATTTTAATTTTAATCATCCTACTTTTTTAATTAACCATTTATTTCAATCTCGATTTCAATTTACCAGTTTTTATTACACATATTTTCTATCAGAAAATATCATATCAGTAATAAATAAATGAATAAATGAATTTAGATTCGCTATTCAAGATATCCTCGAGAAGTAAATTGCAAAGAGCTTCTTCTTTGCTGTGAATTATTTCTTTGTGTGGTCTTAGATTCAGGCAAAGGTCATCAATATTGACTCACTGTCAAGCAATTATTCTCCCACTTTCAGAGCAATTCTATTGTGAATCCCGACTCCGAGTATATGTAATGCGCAACAGGTGTTACATCGTGAAATACTTTATGTTACAAATCTAGGTCGTAGTTCTATATTCTGTAAAGTTCGAGTAAATGTGGCTCACTTCATAATTCAACGATTTTTATCTCTCTCTGGACAATTTAATTTATTAATTTTTAATGGTCTTTAATTGCCCAACTCTAATGAGTTGTTCTTTTTTGTTCCATAAAATTATTTTTACTTAACGAGAGAAACGGAATCGTCCTTTCAACAGAAAAGGTAAAAAGTCATTAAAAGCTGCTGCGTAATCTCTGAATTTTTTTTTATTCGAAAGCCAGTCGGCAGGTCGCATCATCGGACCTTTTTCGGCCTTCGACCTCGTCAAGGTGCGCATTGCAAGAAGCTGGGCAACTGGTTCGAATATTCGGTTCACTGCCAAGAGATTTAGGACGCGAGAAAGCCAAGCAGCCAATCCCGATCGCGATACCGATTCGGGAGAAAGTCAAAACTCCCATTTACTCGATTGGCGTTGCGCATGCGTAAATCGCGCCAATTTGGATGTCGAAACACTAGTTGCATAATTGCACGGCTAATCGCGCTCAAGGATTCGGCGCGATTAGATCGCGGACACGGTCAGACTTTTTTTTTCTCACTCGTCACTCGAAGTTTCCAAAGGGCCGATCGCCAATTAGAGCCACGATGCATTCTTATTTTCTGAAACAATATAAAGAAAAAACCGCTTAAATCCATTATCCATTACTCTCGCCAAAAAACGCCCATCTGTTCTGACTTCCGATGCCGGATTTGAAAGTTGTCGTAAAAAATTACACTTGCTGAATTAAAACAGACACTCTACTCTCTAAACATGTATCAGTCAGGTTTCACTGATTTAAAAAGCTATGCTGGAAATTGCTTGGTTTAAATCTTTTGAAATTCGTCAAAATCTCTAAAATATCTAGAAATCCGTAGAAATCTCTAGAAATTCCTTGAAACTCCACGAGAAGCTGGAGAACTCGACAAAATCTTTCAAAATAATGGGAAATGTATCAAAATCTGATAAAAAACTATAAAAGCTATAAAATGTGACATAAATAATATAGTTATCATAAAAGTCAAACTTGTATAATTACCAATAAGCAGTCACACTGACAAAAAAATTGCACGACAGAGACAGGCGATAAGCGAACTGGACGTAGGAATTTCAATATGGAAAGATAGAAGAATAGAAATGATACTTCATTATTATTATTAATTTTCTCCGGGCATTTAAAAAGCAGATTTTGAGTTTCATAAACTCTGCTGAAGAAAACACGCAAAACTGGTTAAATTTACGGTGGATCGAAGTTCGTAGCTCGTGCCAAGGGCGCTCGGGTAGAAAAGCGGGGAAGTCGGATGACCTCGACCTTGTCGTGACTCGAAATATACGATCTTGATTCTTTTTCTCCACAAAAAAAATCCATAAGGTGACAATCATACTAATAACCCTAGGCAATACTAATTATCCATCCATCATTTCGAACAAAGTAATCTAGAATTTCTAAAAGTATCTAGAGTTCTATTATCAAAAAACTACTTAAATCCAACAAAAGAATTTTGAATATCGCCTCACAAAATCTTAAGTTACACTTGAACATAGCACTATAATTTTGGCGCCAAATTTGAATCGCATGATTAATAAATTCCATTGAAAAAAATTACAGTTTCTAGATTGAAACGTTTTATCGCAAAAGAATGATAACAATTTGTTACCAAGGTCAAGGTAGAATCGTCTGAGGATCGATGGAACTTCTCGCAGAGTCTGTCCTTCGCCCTTGGAAATCCAAGGGTTAACGCACTCGTAAACTGAGGCGTACAAAGTTCGCAACTCCAGCAGTAAAAGCGAGCAGGATCGACAATGTAGTGAAAGTATAACTATATATAATTGAAACCCTTAGAGGACTTTATAGTAGATTCCCTCTTCCGGTCACTGAACCACGATATTTTTTAAAAACTCGTTTTTCAAAGGTCGTGGCTTCAGAAACTTTCCAAGATAGAAAAAACACATTGCTCCTGCTTTATTATAATCGAATGTAAAAGAGCGCAAGACCTAGGGCAACGATTCCCAGTTTACGACCCACATCGACTCTTCATCAGCCGAAAATCGCATGTCCTTGACTCAGAAACTGTTCGACGGCGAGTCTGGGGACTTGTGATTAATGGACTGGTAGAAAGTAACTTTTATCTTACATTTGTGATCCACTTTCACTACACTTAAAATTCTATAACAATATTCGAATTAAGGATATCGTTTCGTAACTCGTAAACCGAAAAAAGTGAAACATTATTCAAATCTCGCGCCAAAATGACCTTAAAATTAAAAGTTATTTTTAAGGGCATGTGATACTTTACCATAAGAGCAAATTAGTTAAACCAATTATACATTCATAATAATAAATATTTTTAGCTAATAATAGTCAATAAGCCTTCTTCTCATGTAGGCGAAGGTTTATTGACTCTTATTAGCTAAAAATATTTATTATTATGAATGTATAATTGGTTTAACTAATTTACTCCTATGGTAAAGTATTACATACCCTTAAGTGATATCATAAGAATTTTGGCGCGTAATTTAAATTTTAAATTTCCTTTTTCTGTTTCAAAAGCCTACAATTATAGTTTACATCATTAAATAGAAAATAAATAGGATATATTCTGTCATTTCGAAGACTTTTAATACTTTTACTTTATAGAAAAGATTCTCAGAACCTACTTTTTCGGCTTAAAGAAAAGTCATTTATCACTGACTTTCTGGGAAGCTCGTTTAAAATTTTTCCTAATGATCGTTTGTGAACTCAAACGATACAAGGTCGAGAAGAAGAGAATTGAACGTGAATATAGATGTTTCGAAAACTACACGTGTCTCTCCAAGGTTGTCTCAAAAAATTGAGAGCTCCGAGTGTTAAAATAAAATTAAATAGTAAAGGGTAGGTAGATAGGCAGGTAGGGTAGGTATTAGTTATTTAAGGGTAGGCTTTAAAAAAGTTGATGCGATTAAAAGCTCTAGGCCTGTTATATCCACAGGGCACTGACAAGATTAAAAGCCAGCCCTGACCTTGCACTCTTTCCAACGACACGTGTCACTCGTATCTAATAACTAATAGTTCCCTGACACAATCGTTCAAACACAGAACAGTGCGAGGTAAAGAATCAGGTCAAAGTCTAAATTTCGTCTATAGAAACATGGAAATTGAATGAAATTAATAACCAAATGGAAATGATAACTTATAGAACAGGTGTTTTTACAATTCAGCTGGCTTTGGTCGGACAAAAGAATATTTTTCGGTGTTTCTCGTTCGCTTTTGCATATAAAGGACTATCCTTTGAATACAGTTCTGTGAAAACATTGCTGTAAACTGCATGGAAAGCAATTACGCAATTCGCAAATTCACAGATACGTATGTTGCTCGCGAATAAAAAGTTATTCGAACGAGTGCGAAAAACGACCAAGGCGCACGTACCACTGGTAAAAAAATGCCTTTGCTTTGCATAATATATCGGCGTACATGTCCGCGTGTGAATAAGAGAACGAACGTCTATTAAAATGAACGACAACTCGCTGTTTAAAAAAAAACATCTCTACACGTTTGCGTTTTAAATTCTAGAATATCGAAAAACAATAGTATATTATGCACCAAGAGGGAGAAGAGGGACCTTTTTCACGAGAAGACATACACATCTGATACACATTTTTTGAAGACATACTCGAGTCAAAAAAGGTCCCTCTTCCCCATGGCTCGCACGATATATTTTTTTTAAATAAACTATGCATGATTTCAATCGTTCTTCATACCTGTGAAGTTAATAGAAATTGGTCTAGTTTTTCCTTAACACTTTCAAGTAACTCGTAGGGCTGAAATGGGGAAAAAGTAGACTAGAGGAACTAGGTAGTGCCTAGTTAGAGCCTAACTAGAATTTCCTGAACAGATTTCACTGAGGACATCCTTGATATATCAATGAAATTTCCTCATTTAATACGAGATAGTTTTTCCTTGCCAGTATCTGGATAGAAACTAACTAGGATTTCCTTCTCAGTTTTAACTCGGAAGATTCTACACGCAGAAAAATGAATATGTTAAAGTTACAGATTAATTTTTTCCTTCTAGATTTTCTAGTCAGTTCCTCACTCCATGCAGCGTTACACTCCTTACTAGTAACTGACAAGTTTCCTCGTTGGGTGCTAACCAGACGTAGGGAAGAACTGACTAGAAACTTGCACAAAATTAGGACTAATTTCTACTAGGGGTGGAACTAAAATTATATTATTCACTCTCTAAGGACTAAATAATAGGGAGCGAAACATACTCTTTAATCCCTAGGGAATGAAAAATAGAACTTTAGCCCCGCTTCACAGGCATGAAAAGCAGCTGAAATTATTTATTACAAGATCATCGATATTCTTGTTCCCGATTCAATGTAACTTGACGTGACGAGATAAAGTGATTAAGTCAGTGAATCAACTT
This sequence comes from Synergus gifuensis, assembly GCA_904066015.1. NCBI lineage: Eukaryota > Metazoa > Arthropoda > Insecta > Hymenoptera > Cynipidae > Synergus > Synergus gifuensis. The sequence goes on from CAJFCO010018300.1 coordinate 159,396, forward strand.
TTTGTTTTGATGCATTTCACGGCGAATAAAATTGTTTGTGGATCGAAACTGGTTTCGCTTTTTCTGTAGCGGAAAAAAGTGATACATATTTGCTTGTTATTAGATACTGAATGCGCTTGAGATGAAAAATGTGTTTGAACTTAAAAGTTTTGGACTTTAATATGGAAATTTCAAGTTTGAGCGGAAAATCACTGCGTCATCTATCACGTTAAAACGTCATGGATATCGAAGGATACATGCGTCGTCGATTGTGTGCTACGAAAGCCGTATTAATTACGTAATCCCGCAGCGTCGTAACCGTGTGACAATTGCCATTAACGAGAGAGATGAAAATGAGTAGGAGAGGGAAAGATGCTGGGCGTTGCGGTGGGAGAAAGGAAAAGTGGATTGATGCAACGGGGGTGTGGAGGGCGAGGGGCAAATATTACAACAAATACGTGGGGGTGGATGGGAGGAAAAAGAAGGGGGGAGGTGAACGAGCACGAGGGAGGCTTATTCCAAGTATTTCCTACGATCGTCGATGTCATGGTCGCGAGCCTACATCACGTTGTAATCCATACTGTGTTTTATAAACCCGGCTTTTAAATCCCGAGAAATGCACTCCGATAATTAACTTAATCATCTGGTCTGGATTTATCAAGAAAAAATAATCAGAAGACATAACAGACATAATATCACATATGTCTAAGGCATATGTCCCATCATATGATGGGTTGGGACAATTTTGACGCCATATTTGAATGAAATTAATGTCGAGATTAATCTATGACTTCCTGGTCTGGTTTACTTTTCTTGGTCGAGGGCCATGGTCGTAAGTAGGAAGCAGAATTGGTCTTTGGTAGATAAAGTGCTCTCTTTCACGAGAGTCTAAACTCTAAGGTAACGAAAATAAGCTTACAGCTCTCGCACTCCATGTATATTTATCAGGTTGCCATTCTGCGAGAGCTCTGTTTCTGTGGGCTGCGGCCAAGGCCGATGGTGAGCTCATCTTTGCATAACCCGACCTAACCGTTGCCGACTTAGGCCCGCTCTGGTATAGTAGTCTCGTATCCTTCGGTCATTTTTACCCCGACCTATCCTCAGAAATATCGAATTTTTCAGGCCTCTTCACTTTCTGCGAGAGCAAATCATCAGCTGACTCCAAAATTCCGATAACGTCAGAGAATTCAACATCGGGTTTCTAAATTTAACACATTTTAATCCAGCCGCATTTAAATATAACCCGTCAATCTTGGGATAATTCTGGCGCGAAATTAAAAAGAGTAAAATAATTGGAAGATGTGTTGCAGAGGTTTAAATATGATGACAGATTAAAGTTGATTTTGATTAAAAACCAAAATCAGCTGTTCGATTTTTGAAGTGCAGGCTGTTGCCGGGTAAGAAAACGTGTGTGACAGTGCACGCGAATGACGGGTTTACGCAACACATATTACGTAAGAGCCAGGGACGTGTCACAATACAGATGTGAGGCAGCGTGCTAAAAATTACGTCTTGTGAAGCCAATTCTCCTGAGAGGGAATTGAGAAAAGCTCCTGATGACTTTATCGAGGCACTGGACCTTGACTTTTTTCTGTCATAGATTATCTTTAAGCGGATCGCTCCAAACGAGATGCACTCCTTGTATTTAAGAACAGAGAACGTCGTAGAATCTTCAAGTACAATATTAGGTTTCTAAAATCGGACTAGATTTTTTTTTGGCGCGGATAGATGAAATGCACGAAATGGAACGCTATTTTAACGTAGCCAGGGCCGTCTTCTTCGTCCGGCAAATTGGGTTTTTCAAACATTTAAAAACAGCAAAGAACAGAATACAATTCTTGCCATCCTCCTGATTCATCCAAAAAAAGAATCGTCGAGAAATCTCCATTTCCGGGGGTTTGATCGCCAAAAAAAAATTTGAAGTGGACTAGTCTCCCTTAAACCCCTGTCCTAACCCCTTTAAATGGAATAGTCGAGGGAATAGTTTAATCAGGAAGAATATTCCTCGATTCGATTACTTCAGCCCGAGGGGAGTGCCAGATCTCGCCCAAACCTCGAAAATACGTGAAAAATGTCTTATGACTTGTAATATATCGCTGCATCATAGACGGAACTGGAAATGAATCTTCCGCGTGGGGCGATTGCGCATAGATAGTATTTCGCGCGCGTGCAGTCAGGGCCGCTGTGACCTTAGCTCCCCCGCCCCCCAACCCATCGTCGTTCTCCGCTGCACTCGCTACCGGCAAATGCAGCCACATTGGCTAGGAGTACTTGGAAAACCGGGGAGGCGGTGCGGTAAGAGGAGGGACACGTGCCACCAGTGACGTCACAATTCTAGGTACTGCATCGTTCATTATATCGTGTTGCACATGCGCTTCACCGCTGATGTACCCCTCACCCTCTAATCCATACAAAATAGATGCCGGCAAAATACGATCCAACTCATGCTGCTATTCCTAGGTACATCCTATCTAGAACGGCTATAGTTACGAAAGGATTCAAAAAATTAGAAAATAAAGCTAAAAAGGAAACAGCTAAAAATTTGAATCATTTTGAGAAAGGAAATTCAATGTAGAGAATGAAAAGATTGGACTCGATTCATCGGAAAGAAAACAAGAAACCTATACTTAAGGCCATGTAAGACTTACCCGATCCCTACCTCACCGACATTTTTTTCTCTGCAACGCTACGTCTACATTTATTGAGATATCATCTTGAAAATTTCTAAAATTAAAGAAACTATGCTAAGGTATGTTTATCTAGTCTTAAATTTTTGTAAAATTAAAAAAAAAATTTTTTCGAAAATTTTTTTTGTTTTCTCTTTAATTTTAGAAATTTTCAAGTTGCTATCTCAATAAATATAGACGTAGCGTTGCAGAGAAAAAAATGTCGGTAAGGTAGGGATCGGGTAAGTCTTACATGGCCTTAAGCAGAGATTTTATCCCTAAACCTTAACTCGAGGCGACCACCTCGAATTTTAATTCGACGATAAAATCTCCAAAAATGGATGATTATGTTTGAATCTTCTTGGAATTGGATCCTGGCGATGGCACGGATGGAATAAGTAAGCGAGAGTGTATTCCGGGTTGCATCAAAAGAGATTTCGGCACGAGGCAAGATTTGTGTAAGTGGAACATGAGGGCTATAAATAAATTGGGCACGGGCGAGTTTATTTCCGTGGTCCCCCGGCTCTTTCTGTAGACCCGGATCGTATCTCGACGAATCGATATTTAACATCCTTTTCGCCAAGATGTGTGCAATTCTCTGCTGGTCCGTACAAGGTTATCAGTGAGGAGCTTTTCCACCTTCTACGACCTTAACTTTTGTCATCATTTATGTCCCGTAGCATACGGTACACGAGAAGTTGAGTGTGAGTGCACATTGACGCACGCGTGAAGACACGCGTGATGATGTTGGTGAACTGGGTGGAGGGGATGCGAATGCGCAGAGGGTTTGAAGAGAGCAGGGGGGAAGGAAGTGGGAGAGCTCGTTGCGACTTGCGCCCGTTCCACAGGCAACTCCTGCAGTACTTCCTGGATCGGTTGCACTCCTCCCTTCCACCCACTTCATTCTCTCGCTCTTTCTCACTCTATTTCACTCTATTTCACTCTTTTTAACTCCCCACAACTCATGGGTTGAGCGCCCCACTCCCTCGCACCCACAAAACCACCGGTGGCCACCGTTCATGGACGTCACGCCTCTCAGAGTTCCAATGCAACCGAATCAGCGCATTGTACATCCCGCGACATTAAAGGAATGGCTCGAATAAAATTAGGTCTCGGTTCAAAATTGAGGGCACCGGAAATAGAAAGTCAAGTAAATTTTTTGACTCTATTTTAGCTCCGAATTTTTATGGTTGAGAGAGTTACTATAAAGATAATTTTCAGTACACCCTGACAGCTTTTTTTATATTTATCGCTTTCTTCAGTTTAAAACTGAATTTAGAATTCTAATTTTGTAAATTGGGACTATGAAAATGTATTGAATTGGAAGGCCAAATTTGAAGATTACCTCTAATACTGAAGTTCTTGAAGGGGAAATTTAAACGATTTTTTAAACTTATGGATCAAATTTACTTAGAGAGCTTTATTCGAGATTTTCAATTAGATTTCTGTTTTAATTGATTTAAAACAATTAATGTCGCCAAATGTACTTTCGGTGAGCGGAAAGGAAGGACCGCTATTCGCGTGGCGAATATAAGGAGGACCTTGAACGGTGTAACCTCCTAGAACATAGAGCTTGCAAAACTTTTCATGGCCAATTGTCCACTGGCAACTTTACTAACAGCATGTGCGAAATTTAATTTTTTTTCTTTATCTCTCGAATGCTGAAAACTTGATAAGTTCAGGAAATGAATTTTTTCCTGAGGGAAGAACTGAATTTCCAAAAACTTGGCAAAAAGAACAAGAAATATGGGTCGTGCATAGAATTGGAATTATGGAATTATGCGTTGGAATCAGCAAAAACCCGAGTCGAGCTTTTCCAGAGTAAGGAATTTTCTAGTTTGGAATTTGAATTTAATTTTATATGACTAAAATATCTGGACGCCACCCACGACTACAAAACTGACCTTTTTGCTTGTATTGTTTTCAGAGTTCTCTCTTGATTCAAGTTCAACTGAATTCCAACTGGATTTGGACCGAACCTGAAAATGCCAAGCCAATTTCAGAAATAATTTTATCAAATGCCCGTCTTTTTGGTTTGAATATTTATTAATATTTCAAAATATTTGAAAAGGCGTATGACTTTTGTAAAAGGTTAAAATAAAAAAAAAAGAAACATTTGAAAAAGCGATGCACGAGGCTATGGCATTTATGAAAATAACCATGAACTTTAACAGTATTTTAAGATAATTGAGTCTTTCTAAGCTGCATATTAAGGTTAATTGGTGTAGCAATTTTATAAGGTAACATGATAAGGAGGAGCTTTAAGTCCAGTTATTTAAACGTTCGTGATAATTTCTGGAGGTTAATTAGAATAATATGATAAATGATAGACGATACACAAACCAGTATTTACTAATCAAAAATGGTAGAACGAACGCTTATTGTCAGCAGATTCTGATGAATAATAATTATACGAATAATTTTCGAAAATATCCAATCGATTTCATTTCATTTAGCCTAACAAATGAATTATCTTCCGCCCCTCTAAGATCTCAGGCGTTTAATGAAAAAATTAACCAATAATTTTAATTTCCGCGTCCGTAGAAGCATCATTAATTAACATCAGTGAGAATGATAAAAGCGATGAGTTACACAATTGCACTGACACGCTAAGCCCGCAGCAACCTTGAAAGGAGCGCGTGTTAACTTGGGTATTTTGTAATCCCATTTAAAGTTGCTTTTCATGGGAGGGTATAGTCCACATCCAATTGAAATGCAGAATTAAATGCTGCAATCCTACCATAAATATAAAACATTTCAGATTTACATATTCCGAAAGATTTCATCTCATATTATGCGAGATAAATTTTCATCGAGTTTCCTTTATATGATACATGGAATTTGATTTCAACTAATAAGACTGGAAGCACTGAAGCATTTATGGCACTCATTATTCTTCCCTTTATAATCACGACTTCTAAATGTCAAGTACATCTGCATCGATTTTTTAATATTTGGTTTAATTACTCTCCTTAAAGCTCAGAATTCCATGAAACAAATTGTATTTTTCTTTTGATTTCACATAATTATACGAGTTATGTATTATGTATTATGTTTCGCAGGATGGACACTCTTTCGGAAAAAAATTTCTATTATTTCCCAGCTTTCCCGACAAAAATCGCATTTTTTCCGGCTAATCTTCAAAGTTTTGTAATATTAATTATTCCATATTAATTGAGTCATTACGCAAATTATGACAAGGATTAAAGATTTGAATTATAAGCGAATTATGAAAAACACGAGTTAATAAATCACAAATAAATAAAAAATAAGATGTTTGAAAATTCCTCGAAATCTTTGTACATCTTTGTACAATCTGGTGTACATTCAAAATTCAAATAAAAAACCCTTCAAATTAAAATAAAATCCTCGTTTAAAAAGAATGCCCAGCCTAGGAAGAAATATTTTCATTTTTCTCCGCAATCTGCCTATTTTTTGGCTCTTCTATTCAATTACTTATTCTTTCCTAGTATGATTTCCCGTTGTTTAATCTTTCAAAACTTCTAAAGTGCGATCAAGATTGTCAATAAAAACGGTAATTGCATCTGCGGCGGGGTAAAAACTTGTCCAACTTTTTAAGCAGTCTTTCATAGTAGAAGCTAGACCCGGTTCTCTGACTGTAAAAAAGTCATATGGCAGCGCAGGTGCCAGTGGGCGTTACACTTACACGCACGAGAAACGGTAAATCAAGCCTCGACGATGCTTATCGATGACTTAGAGACTGGTTTTCTCTTTTCTCGAGTAGCGATCGTTCGGTGAGAAGAGTGACAGCGCTTTCGATCGTTTCGTAACGGTCTCGAAACAAAAGTGGAATTCTCTGACTTTCAATCAAAAAATCTTGAAAGGTTACCAATCCGAGTGCTAACCACGCTCAAATTGCTTAACTACAATGATCGCTGGATCAATTACAAAATCATTACAAATAATTGCTTTCGATTTCATCTTTCGTTAATGGAGGTCGCAATCCCTAGATAATATACACCTACATCAGTGAAGTAACGCTCTCGCTTCTCGAAAACCGGAATTCACGCTAAGAAACATGTAACTTTCGAACCGGCCCTGACCGGCCGGCTTTTCCGAAGTCCTCTCGGTAAGTCAAGTGCCAAGTGCCGCGTCCTCGGAGACTATCATACACGTGCGATGACGTAAAGCTGAGAGACCAGCCAAGGAATCACAATATGTAAATGCGAAGGCGGCGATTTTCCTCGTTTCGTAATCCCCGAGCTAACTTTAAAATCCCCCTTTTCCCTTCGGCTTCCTTAGGCTCTAAAAGACGCTCCAAAGGGAACTATTTCTGTCCTACTTGAGGGAAAGTTGCACCTGCCTATTTAAGTTCAGGATTTCTGTTCCTTCGAATGACCTCAAAATTAATTAATTAATGACAATTACACTTGTAAATTTTCCTTTAGTAAAAAAGACGTGGCACAAAAATCACGAATTGAAAAGAATTTTTAATAATAATACTATTAAAATTTTTTCAAAAATTTCGTATAATACCACTTTATCTTTTGAAATGTAAAATCACTTCAAATCACTTAAAATTCGTACACTGAGAAAACCATTTGGTTCGAACAATAAAACTCTTTGTAGCTATAGAAGCAAAAAAAATTGTTTGGTTGTGTCAACCAAATCTTGGTTCTTTCAAAAAATCTTTTGTTGAACCAAGAAAATTCATTTAAACCAACAAAATCTCAGTTTTTGTTGAATTATCAAAACTTTGGTTGGTTCAACAAAAATTCGGTTGGCACAACTAACAATTTTTGTTGCTTCTATAGCAAAAAAAAGTTTTCTTTTCTGAATCAAACATTTTTCTCAGTGTAAAAACACCTAAAATTTATAAGCTTGAAAATCTCTTAAAATTCATTGAAGTTTCTTGAATTTCCTAGAAAAGTCTTAAAGTTCCACGAAACCCCTTCAAATTTGTTAATATTTCATGAAATACCTTCAATTTACACTAATCTTTTTAAAATTCCTAAAAATTATTTGAAATACTTTAAATTCCACGAGGAACTTTAAAATCCCTCAAAATACATCAAAATCTTTGAAAATTATTGGAAACCTATTGAAATCCCTTACCTATTTAAATCCTTTAAAATTCAATGAAATCTTTTGAAATTACTGGAAAGATCTTTAAATTTCTCAAAATTCGACTACAATATTTAAAATTCCATAAAATCCTTTACAATTATTTTATAAAATCTTTTACAAATTATGAAAATCTCGTGAAATTCTTTAAAATTCCCTAAAGTGCATTAAAATCTCTAAAAAAAATCTCTTGAAATAAAAAAATCTCACAAAATCATTCTTAAAATGTCAAAATTACTTAAAATTTTTACAAGCTTCTTAAAATCTTTTAGAATTCCACGAAAAACTTTAAAATCCCTTAGAATACGTAAAATCTTTTAAAATTTTAGAAAACTTTTTAAAATCCCCTAAAATTCCACAAAATCATTAAAAAATCATAAAAATATGATAAAATCCTTTAAAATTCCACGAAGAAAATTAAAATTCCTTAAAATCGCTTTAAAAAATCAAAATTTCTTAAATTTTCTTAATTTTTAAAACCTGTAGTTTTAGATATTTCAAATTCTTTAAAATTCCTTAAAATTCCCTGAATTCCCTAAACTTCCTTAAAAATCTCTTTAAATTTCACGAAGTCCTTTAAAATTCAACTAAAACTTTTAAATATTTTACGAATCTCTTGTAATTACTTTAAATTCCTAGAAACTCTTAAAAATCCTTTAAAATTATTGAAAATTTCTTGAAATCATGAGAAACTTAGAGAATCTCAAAGAATACCTGGATATTATTTATAATCCTCCCTGATTTTTAAATATTTCAAAGAATTCAACAAAATTCTCAAGAAATAAAAAAAGACCTTGAATGACTTCAAGGGATTTCAACATTTTTCAGATGGTTTCAACCGACCTTAAAATATTTATAGAAGCAATTTCAATATACGCCATCGCAGTCTCTTTTTTATAAATAAGGATACAGGCGCGAAATATAATCCGTTAAATTATATTTTGTGCTTTACGAGTTCCAGCAAAATTCATAAGATAAAAGTCGTCGCGATCAGGTTACTTAAAAAATTAGAATAATGTATTTACGAGTGCAAGGGCTGTCGCTAGATTAACAAACGCGTCTAAAAATATGACGGGGTTTCTTTGTCTTTAATGACAGCCGTGAATAAAGAAAGGACCGGCTCGTTAAACTTTTACTCGTGGTTGAAGTTTATGGCTTTACTGATACGAGTGGAGTATTATACTATAATATTCGCGAGCGGCATTGAGAGCACAATTAGGAATTTCTCTTTCCTTTCTTCAGGCACGTCTGCGTGACAATCACAGCAGGAAGTCATTGTTTTGATGTGGATCACTGGCGACGAGTTTTGCCAATGTGGCCAAAAAATTCGACGAAAGTAATGCCTTCAATTTTGCAATTACATTTCATGAATTGCATTTAGTCTTGATCACCGAAGCCGATAAAACATTTCATCGAATTCTGATTTGTAATCTAAAAAAAAATTAACTTCGACTTACCTTTTTATCCTTCTTGCGGGTATTTACATCATCCACCTCCATATAGTCGCAAACGATTCCCTCGTCGGGAGTAACGCCGGGGCCATATCGTTTAGGGCTATGCTGGGATGTGTGAACTTGTTTGGACCAGGTATTGGCATTGTTGGATGGCGCGTCCTCGTAAACTGGAGGACTTGGAGTTCCAGTTCTCCAGGAACCACCACTGCTGCTGCCGGAGGCTCCAACGGCTCTTGGTGATTCAACGACACCATTTTCATGAACACGCCATGATCCTGAAAAAAAAGAAAACGATAAATGCAGTACTTTGTATTTTGAAATTCAAATTTTGGACCACAATTGTGGGTCGCTCATGTTCAAATATAGAGGTCAAGAGTCGTCAATGAACAAGCTAATTAAATGATTTGAAGGAGTCGATACTTTTGCTTGTTATTTCCGGACGTTGCAAAATTGACTCGGGTATGCTGGACGCATAAACAAATCGCGATTGAGGCACTTCGTGCTCTTGTAATATTATTTTGATACAGCACTTGCCCCGGAGACGTGAAAGCGGTCGAGTTTTGTGAGCCAATCACGAAAATCCCTTCTGGTGTTTTATTTCTGTTTTTCTGATATTTACGGCCTCTCCTGTTGGCCATCGAGCCAGTGCTTAACTTTGATTATTTTTAAGGGAAGTTACGAAACTAGAAGAAAATTAGTTTCGTCTTAGCTTTAACTTAAATCTCAAGGGAACTTGAGACTGGAGAAGTGACCCAGTTGAGAATAATCAATTTTCCATGTTATTGAATCAATAAAAGGAGATTTGAGTTATCACTTCAGTAGGTTTTTTTTCACTCTAGTAATTCCGAGCGTAATTGAGATAAAATACAAGGAATCTTGGTTTTTGTGTGAGTCACAGACCAAAGACTCGAGGCCATAGAACTTTGGACCAAACACTTTATTCGATGCACCGGGCGAAACAAAGGAAATGAGTGACTTTTGATAAATCTGGATATCTATTGTAAGCTTAGAATTACATTATTAGAATCCCGAAAGAAAATTGTTTTAATCTTTAATTCTTTTATTTATCCGGTAAATATCGTTGGAAAGCCTCGATTCAACAATTATGAATAAAAGAGTAGTGTCGATGAGAAATCTTGCATCACAATTCACAATAGATTTTAATACAAATTTGTCTCGCAAGAGTATCTCGTCCATGGTGAGCAAGTGCGGAACAAATCAAGCAGAACAAAACGGAAAATTGTCAAATGAAAAATTACCCACGTCATGACTTGATTAGAGAGATGTTTATGAAAATTGGTATAAATTTTAATCTATGATCGACAAACAAGAATTTTAAAAACTGTGACAAAAGCTTGTTTTGAATAATTGAGATTTTTCAACGCCATATACAATTCACGTGCAATCATAATTGATACGGCAATGTTTATAAAACTAGTTGCAGATCGTTACGTCATTTTATCGCTGTATTATTTTATATTACTCAAGCATGCGAATCGCTGAGATGAGATTTATCTTCTTAACGAGGGAATAACTTTTCTTGACAACAAATCTGTACTGTTTCTCAAATAGAGATTATCTATTACATTATTTATCTGCAGGAATTTTTAATCAATCATGTCAATTATAATTTGTCAAAAGTAATTAAACTTACTGTAAATTCCATCAACTTGAGGCGGTTTTTGGATATTTGTACAAGTAGTCTGTGCACGTCCCTGAGACAATGAAATGAGCCACTTAGCAGCATCTTCTTCACAAATTCCAGTTTGCTCTATGTGGCATGATCCAGTTTCTTTGTGGCAAACGTGAATCTCAACATTGTAATCAAAGTTTCGTTCACTATCAGTGCCGGAGGAGCTTGTTCTCCGTTTTCTATTTCTGCAACAAAAAACAGACTCATTCAAAATATACATACACACAATTTTTTCCACGCTAACAGTACAATGCGTATAGTATTATATTATCTCACGCTGTACGTGAACTGTGTAAAAAATCATTTCTAAAGGATCATTGACGTATTATGAATGCAAGACACGAAAAAATTGGCATGCTCAAAAATTTGCGAGCCAATTTCCTCTGCTCACGTTTCAATGTCTAATTTTCTATGCTGCATTTATATTACGTCAGTGTTAGAAGCGAAGTTCTAATGTCAAGGACAAACAACAACTCATTTGAAATTGTCAAGTTTAAGCAGAACCGAAATTCACTTTTAAAATTTAATTTCTAATGTTTCTTATTCAATGTTTTTTTAAGCGTTACTTTACGACTATAGAAATAGGAAAAGTGTGAGTTAGGAAAAATATTAGAAGAGATAGTTCGAGCAAAAGCCATAAAGTTGCAACATTGAAAGTTTGCAGCATAACTTTAGTGGTCTTGAGGAATTGGTAATGTTGATAGTATAGAAGCTACCAGGAAGTATTTTCTGTTTAGCGAGTGAAGGCGCATTAACCCCGTTGCTATATTAATCCGGATAATGGTTCCCGTGGTAATGTCCTCGGGATTGTTAAAAAGTTGTGAGTAAATAACTTAAGGGCAGACTCGTGCATTTACGACCTTACGTGCACAACAGTGACGACCTACATTCTCCCTAAAGTTATTCGTGTCACATTTCCCGTTAGGCGATTAGACCTCACCGCTAGATAAACTCCCCTACGCACTTTCGCGCAACCACTTTTCGCAAAGTGCAGTACAAGTGTTCCGTTATATCATGGAATCACTGTCTTCAGGTTTTACGATCTGAAAACAATTCGCAAACCGAAATGAATTAATTCCCATAGAAGAAACTGCTACAACTTTTATCTTCATGATCAGTTTTTCAAGAAGCGGAGAAGGTTTGCTCGTGGTTAATTATAATTGCAAATAAACCTCATAATTATGAATTCTTAACGCAATCTTAACATTATAATCATCTCCTAAATATCGTAAATTAAATAACAATCTTGGGTGAGTAGGCAAATTACTGCATTCAGAATTTAATCAGAATCGGATTTCAGAATCTAATTTTTCAAAGTTTGTCCTGTAATATTTTTGAAGATTTTTAAGGACTTTTTTGTTTCAAATCCACTCCAGATATTGTTGTTCGTGAAATAGGATCGACCGACACGCAAGGACGTGACGTTGACTCGAGGTAGAAATATTACCAGGTATGGTTGCAAATTACTGGGCTTTCCGAGAAAACGTTAAGGCTTGAACCATAATTTTCAATCCTTTTTCTCCTTAACTCTTTTAGTTTGCACTACCTAGATATCAAGCAATCGATATTCATAACTACTTCCTTGTTGTTTTACTCTCATGATTGAGAGTAAAACAACAATTTCGAAGCTGAGGAATGAATTAATTGGTTGACTATTGTAGAAATCACCAAATATTTCTTAGAGATGAAGAAAAAAAAACCCTCGAGATTTTATTAAGCTCCCTTTGTCTTGAGGATCCTAAGAATGAAAAGTTTGGCAAGAACCGAGAAACCAGGAAGAATCAGCAGAAAAATATCTGCCCTAAGAGTTTAAATCTGAGGACATTGAGCACGAATTGCAAAACGAAGAATCTCAAGGCCATCGCTTAACCGTTCCACCTGGAACGGTACATCATGAGTCGAAAGTGAAAACAGCATGATGCGATGTTTCGAAAGTACCGTATCCTGTAAACTTTGCACATCCTGGACCTCATTTATAATTTCAAAACACAAATCTCAGAATTTATGAAACACAACAAGCACAAGATCTAAAAGAAGGAGCAAATCGTTATTTTCAGGAATATGAGTAAAAAAGTAAAAGCCATTCCCGGAATTCAATTTTGAGACTCGTAAATCAATTCTCAATACCTTTAATTTCTTTTCAGAATTTTGCGCTCGTAAACTTTAGAATAAAGAGCGGAAAAAAATCAATTCTTCGAGGACTGAAATGCACTCAAAGTGAGAAGATTGAAAAAATTGGGTCGTGAGAAGCAAGATTTCAGTGAGAGGGGGTCTTTTTCGCCTTGTTTCCTTTCGCTTCCAGTCTCTCGTTTTCACCAGGATTTTAATCGGCGCACCTGTTTGCTGTTGTTTTCGCTGACATTGGAATTTTCATCAAATTATTCCAGAAGGGTTTCTCCTTTAATGAAAGCTCGGATTTTATTCAAATCTAACTCAGCACTTGAAGAACTGGTGTTGAAAATAACATAACTATTATTTACAAATTGAAACTAGGAAAGGAGGAAGCAATAGGAGAAAATCGATTCATGACAACAGGGGAGCTATAAATAGAAAACGCAGAAGGATGAGGAAAGGTGAAAACAAAGGCAAGAACCTAATTTAGCAAAATTCATCACTGACCGAGCCAACAAAATCATTAAGAGGCTTTTCTACTCAAAAAGTGAGGCATGACACGCAAGAAGAACTCGTAAATAAACAATGTCGTTAAATTACAAGAGACAATGAAGAATATTATGTTTTTTTTTTAGGGACTGCGAGTCCTACTGTTTAGAGCTTCAGTTGCAGAAAGGTAGGAGGTCAAACAGTAACTGGACAATGGTGAAGAGAGTTTGAGAGTAGATAAATATTAAAGTAGAGTCTGCAGTTTATTTCTCCATTTGGAAGAGGACACGGTGCGTGTAAGCAGTTAACCTAAACCCTTCCGAGTTCTCCAATAGCATTGTATCCCCGTGATTAAAGAGCACGAGGACAAACGACATAGGTACACAACCTGCCTACATACTAAGGCGCCGTATCCACCATCCACCATTGCATGGTTATGTAGCTACGGCTACCTACCGCATCGTCAACCTACACAAGTGTTCACCTACGCCTTGCCGAAGACTTCTTATACCTTATAGTAGTCATATAGTCATATACAATAGGGAACAGGACATCGAGAAAATAATTGCCGTTTAGAGTTTGTCTTCAAGCACAGGTGCATCAGCAGGGATAAAACAAAACTGAAAGAACTAATAATAACGGAGGTAGCAATATCTGAAACAAGACAAAACTCTGACCATTTACTCTAGACAATTTTGACAATTTTGACAAGGGAAACCATGGGTCGTCCGAGCAATGTCCAGATCCTCTGACAAGCTGCATTTAGGGTTTGACAAAGCGTGGGATAGTAAGTAGTAACCCAGTTTTCCCCGAGTAGAACGCGCGTCGACCCAGTTACCCGGGAATTCCGCCCGGAATACGAGCTGACACGCTTCGTGACCTATATACCATGCCATTCGCCCAAAAAGACGACGCGGAAGGCAACTCGTCGAGAAAATCGATTTCGCAGTTGGCAACAGCGATCGGGAACAAGCCATCTCCATTCCACGTTAATCCCTTCCGATTTTACAACCGCAACTCTAGAATATTGTAACAATCATCAGCAATTATAATTGCACCAAACGGACTTAATAAAGAATGTCAATCACTCTCCAAGACTCGAATTGCAATACGAAATCTGAAATTCTAATACCCAAGTTCCAAAACAATATTCTGCACCTGCAAAAACAATAAAGTGCTGTTAATTCACTGACCCAGTTTTCATCGATTAAAATTGGACTTATTTCGTTATTCACTAGATAGTGAAAGAAATTCGATCACTAAAAAAAGGTTGATTCCATTTTACTGTCTATCCACCCATAAAACTGTAAACCAACAGCCTGAACATAATGTTACAATGGAAGGTCTATTATGGGTACAACCTACTGCTATCAGCAACATTTTTACTACAGTGGGCAACGAGTTTACTGCCCTTTCGTGGAAACAATTACTTGACTGTAATGCTCAGTGAATACTGATTGTTAGAGAGTACCTCTGTCTTTATCAAATATTACTCGCTCTATCTAAAAGTAATATTAATGATCTATCTAAAAATCTTGATAAAAGATCTGATATATGTGCATTTTCATCTATGATAATGATAATTATCCCATGAGTCGAACAACAAAACCTTCAAGTGCAAGATCGCCAGGAAAAGTTTAGCTTTTAGCTTTAGTTAGTCGATGCGCAAAGCCACTTTGACGAGAATGATCCCCTCCTTCATCTTTTCTTGCGCAACGTTATGTCACGATGATGACGAGGACGTTCAGTAATGGTGTACATTATGACCCGCGATGCACAACGCTAGATCAACAACAACGGCGGCAAGAGGGAACCTAAGATTGAAGAAAATCGCCAGGGGAAGATGTTGTAAATGAATCGAAAGGTTAAAAGAAGGATTGTTAAAAGAGAGCTTATCATATGCTCATATTAACCAATCTTCTCGAGGATTACTAGCCAACATTAAATTACCAGTCACTATTATCGATAATTACATGCATTAGAATAAGTGCAGGATAACATTTCTTGACTGTCCAGTAATTAACGCCAATTATTTGTTTTGCTTTTCTTTTAACGATTCATTAACATAGAAATCACTTCCATCAGATGATAGAATCGTGCTACCAACCTGTTATACAATGTACAAGATGCATTGGTAATTCTGGACTCTCTCGAGTGATACCATTGCAAACGCCCACGAACTCTTTCGTAATCAAATCTCGTGTCATTAAACCAACGTGATATAATAGGAGGTCACAGTGGGCGTTCGTGTGCTAGGGAGAATTTTTCGTTAATCGGAGTGTAACAAACACATTTGCAATTGAAATCAATTGTCCACATCAGAAAGGAATGCCTCGACCTATTCCCCCTTGGACCAGGATATAATCCAGGTTCCCTTCTTCTCTGAAAAGATTAATTCCGACTAATTCCGACTAATTCCTCCAGCCTAAAGATTTTAATTGGTACTAATGAAATGGAGTAATATGTACCTGAGAAACCTGACAAGAGACATGACTTTATCAGATAGGTGATTGCATTAACAACCTGTTCCACGACTTTCTTCCATCCTTTACTGATTAATCTTCCTAACAATCCGCTTTAAACATCTTTAAACCGATTTTTTACTTTTGTTAGGGATATCAGAAGCAAGAGAAGAATGTGCGGTTTATCCTCTGTTTACTGAAGAGAAAAATGTCTCTTGATAAAGAAAAATCGACGGTTTTCCAGAGAGGCACACGGAAGGATAAAGAAAAATAGATTTCCTCTCGATAACATGGGGAATAACCGGGAGCATTGACCCAGTTTCAGCGCCATCCGGGTTAGGGAGTCAAATGCAGGGTCTATTTAACCCACATAGATGTACAGGAGTCGAACGACCTGAATCGAGCGACCCGATTTCCGTCAGTACGACCCGGAACAACCTAGTTTCGACTCCAGTGCCGAGGGCTCCTGGACTGTCCCAATTCCAAGTTCGTAACATGCAATATTCTACTTTCCATGGCGTTTTACTGAGGGTTCTAGTTAATCACTCCCCCATTTAGATACTACAATTTTCGTAACCGATATAACATTTTTGGTAATGATCCAATGAATAACATTTTTGTTTTGGATCCATCAGGATATCTACCCTAAATAAGATATCAATCAGTATTCCTGATTTCAAACTTTCAAGAAAGAAGTACACCTTATCATTTCAAACATAGCAATGCCCACAACTACATCAGTCCTAAAACAAAATGCCACAATCATTGAAGTTTCAAACCAATTTCCAAAAACCAACAAAATAAGAGACAATCCATAAACAATCTGCATTTCTATAAAAAACAGATATTGCAGCAATCTACAATACGTCAGGGTCGAAAATATAATAATAAGGCGCAATGGACGTGGGATATTCTCTTTCATACATATAGTGATTCATCTATGCTATAGACATATACTACTCTAGACTGTGTTAAAACATATTAGATCCCATATGTATATTCTTTGTACATCATATCATACCCACATACGAGTATTGAATTTCAAATAAAAGATATCAGAAAGAACGTAATAATGGTGAAAGCGAATCCCACCTACCGAATAGATGGTGTTGAAAGGTCGTCCGAAGGTCGCATTGCACACGAATATGCAGAAACGTCCTTCGAAGCGATAAGAAAAGCTCCTAGAGCGCGATACACTGGTCTCTAACACAGCAAACGTTTCTATAATCTATATCGACACGTGGCAGTGCATTTGTGTTAGTACACGTGCAGCGTAGCTATAACGTTGCCTGCACTCGACCCATTGTCCCAGTTTCTCTCCACTGGACGGAAAGCAGGCGCAGAAGGAAGCAACCACCACCACTACGACTCACCGATTAGAGCCATTGGCACTAGGACTCAAACCCAAACCACTATCCCACACATTCACTGTCTCTGACTTTCGAGTCGGAACACGAGCAAGAAAACTACCCCTATGTTCTATTTGAGACACTCCCTTCTTCAACAAGTAGGGTCGTTGTAGTTTCGACGTGAGTTGAGGCTGAGAGACTAATCATCAAGATAGAAGCTAACTCGACGCATGCACCAATAATCCTATTACGATTGAATAATTGACGTGTGTTTAATTGATTGCTGATGGGTCATTCAAATGCATTCAACGATTTCAAAGCTGATACCTCGATGTGGGTATCGAACTTTCCAGTTGATACAATTATAGATAAAGCGTGCCACCTACATGAAAAAAAATTCTGCCTGAAGTAGGACCACTAAGTTTTTGATTGTAACTAAAAATTTAGGATTCAATTCAATTCAAGCATTTTAGAAATAGTATAGAAGTATAAAACCTCTTTAAATTGAGTCCAAGAACACTTAAAATCCTCAGTAATTCGTCATTTACTAATTATTGTGGAGAAAGTTGTAATTTTCTCTTTTCACAATCTATCTTCCTAGGTAATTGATATAATCACGTCAATTATACCTCATTCGACGCATAATTGTCTTTCTAGAATTAACAAAGAGGTTTTATTAATTTCAACCTCGCAATAGCCGAACAAAGCAAGAACTTTTTTAGTCAAGTCTTTTCAGATCTTGTCAAGTCTTTCAGGTCTTGTCTTTTCCAAAATTGGTGAGACAGTGCTTAATATAAAAAATAAATAATAAATATGCTTTAATCATTCCCATACGAGTGACAATGTGAGCCATCAATTATCTAACATAATCCTAAATTGATAAATGGGAGTATCTATTCAGTAAATGAGGATAATCAATATAAAAATCTAGTTTCGATAGAGTATCGATGATAATGAATGTCTCAGGTGAAAAATTGAAGAAAAGCGTGGCATAGTAAAAGGAAAAGAGGAAAAGACGGGAAGAAACTTGGCTCCGTGTACCTGACCCATTTTATCTGCCACGAGTCTGCCTCTGACTGTACATAGCTGCATCGATCGACCTCGATCCGTGGCCCCAGCCTGGCACCGAGCGACCCCACAATTTGTCATTCCACCCCTCGGCCCTGCGTTGCTGCTCCAACTGAAGCTTACATACACCAAGAAACTGCTACCAGTTTCCCCGTGTGGCTTTTCTGGACTTTTAAAACCGGAACCATGTGAACCACCGGCTGCGCAGTATCAAAACCTTCTAGACTATTTTAAATTTTCACAAAACGTTCAAGGACTTTTCTCTAATGTCAAGGCCAGTCGAACATCAATTAATCAAACCATCATCGGAATTATGGTAGCCAAGCCCACTACGAAATGACTCAAGAATTTTGAAAATTTCGGTAGCTGGTACCATTTGTAGATCCTGAATTAGGACGGCTTGTCGTGTTATGATGAATTAGACTCAAGATACATGATGGTTCTGCTGAAGCCTTATCAAGATTAAATGTTCGATCCGGGACAGTAAAAGTGTTCCTTGACGATTTGATTAATTTTTTTGATGCGGTACTAGGTACTATCCCTACTCCCAATATCTACATTCAAAGCTTCCACGCGAAATCGGCAATCCTACCGACAAATGGCTGACCTTATTCACATACTTCCCAGTTGGATGCAAACAAGTTTCTCCGCTTCCGATCTGATTGTAAAACAGGTCTCGCGCAAAGCGATGAATAAAACACAATGCCTCTATTACGCATCGACGCTGCAAGGATTGCGATTCTAGGATCTGTCACTAGCTCAAGATCGCTCGTCAACGCTGCTGTTTTTTACTCAAGGTCACAGCAAGCGTGTCTAGCTTGCATAGATTGTATGTCAGAAACGTTCTTTCTCTTTTTAGCAGTATTCCCTCTCTTATCATGTGACAGTCTATCAAGAGCAGACTGTGGTAAGAGTTTCAAGGATTTGCCGAATTTGGCGGTATCCGCATTGGGCTAGGTCGGTGCTCAAAGCTTGAAACGACTCAAGGCGCATGTAATAAGTATTCAGACGTGTAAGTACGTGAAACTGGTCATGGAATAACTTCATGGACACTCTACATCCTAGGAGTGGTCTATCTAGAGTTCTAAATTTATAATACTCAAGAAGGATTAAAGTGAAATAATTGCCATTTGCTAGTTTGCTGTTTGCTATATTGTCCCTTACAGAGTTTCAACTTCCTGAGATGAAACTTTAGTTTATGAAAGTCTAGTTAAGCATATTGATGAGAAACCCGGAACGAAACAAGTTGTGTTTATTGACAGAGACATGGTGCGTGCCTCACCATGACGCGATATTTACGTTGCGAAACATCTCGATATATCAACAAATAATACTGTCGTAATCGTCGTAAATAATTCCCCGATTCCAGAAGTTTCTGTCTGTATCGAGTAATGATAAAAACTTTGTTGAACCATAAAGTATTCAATATATGTTCCACATTTTTCGAACATACAAAGGAATTCCGAGTTAACTCTATTCCCACAAGAAACGAGAATCCTATTAACCCAGCAGAATATTCATGACCATCAATCAAGCAACATAAAAATAATTACAGCCTCTTTATGAAAATGAAAGTAGGCCTTCGTCAAAATTATTCTCAGACTTCCCATAATAAATTAGAAAAATCATCAACTTTAGAAAAATCATCAACCTTAGAAAAATCATCAACTTTTCGAAAACTTCTCAAGCCATTCACCTCAAAACTCTCGGGCAGCATGCAGCAACCTCAATTTTAATCTCAACCTCAACCTCAACCTCAAAACCTAGAAACGCCGCCTTGAATCTGAGTTTCTTTCCCGGCCAATGTCAGCGAAAGTGTCAACATTAAAAAATTAATTCTATTTCCAAAGAGTCAAATTCAAAATTCCGCCACCTCCACACCCAGAGTCAAGAGAATCAAGATTAGAAAGTGCAATTCCATCCCCTGGAGCGTTTCTTAACACGGAAATTGGATTAACTCGAGCAGTCTCGCACTGGTGAGAGTAGACCGAGAGAATAGAATAGCTTGCGGGGGTGTTTGGGTGAAAGGGGTGGGGGTGGAGGACGGAAGTGCTCTGGGGGTGCCTGGTCGTATACAGAGCGTGGTAGTGCACCTGACCCATATAGCTCCCTTGTATTGATTGACCCAATTCGTAAAGCCGGCCGCCCCCGTCTACCACCCACCTATCCCCGCCTTTCAGCCCTTCGCCAACAAAACGCTAGCACTGCCACCAACAGCAAACAGCGACTGCCGACCGAAATTACGTAAACTAACCTACTGACTCACTGAACGTAGTGATGACGCTCCTTCAATTCATCTGACGAAATTTTCTCGCCAAGAATTCCAGTCAGAGAATTTCCTTTCCTCCTCGTCAAGAAAAAAAACTCCGCTCAAGAGGTGGGCACCCCTGTCTTGTTTTCTGAATCAATAATCGGCTCATATCATAATGGACTCATTCATGGAAAAGGGGTGATGTTATCCCGAGGGTGGGTTAAAAATAGATTTAAAAATTTTTAAATTCGAATTTAGGCTGCTGCTATTGTTGCACTTGCTAATGTTCCTTTAATTGAGGCTTGTTTTAGGGTATTAATAAAATTGATAAAAATGTTAATTTAGATGATAAATGGATTTAGATAGCTTTCCTAAAAACACACACTTTTTTTTCTATAGTTGGTTTTTCAATTGAAATTTTTTAAAAAGTTGATAAAATTGCAAGAAACAAGAGAATTCAGTTCCTAAATGAATTTCGATTCCTAAATAAATAATGTGCTGATATGCTAATGAATTGATTAATGAAAATGTGATTTGTTCGAGACTAAAATGATATTGTTGATTATAGATACTCTTTTGTTTCAAAAATTTCTTTTAATAACTATTCTTTTAATATTGTGGATTAAATCGTATAATATTGTTGTTTTTAAAATTGTGGTACGTACCTTTTAACATCGAGTTTCTTAAGTTTTTCTACTTTGTTTACAAAACGATCAGTCTTGCTTTTGGGCCCCCTGAAAAATCGCGAAATGTCAAAAAAAATTTTGGCCAGAAATTCATCATGCAAATCTCGAAATATTCGAGTTGATTAGACTTAGAAATTTGGAAAATTTTCAGATATTCGGTAGTACTTTACAATGTTCATCACTTTCATTTTAAAATATATATTATTATTTTCATTTATTTAAGACCGTTTAAAATCTTGCTTTAAATATTAGTGAATAAATGGTATGTATAAACAAAAAGAAGGTAGTAAATGGAAAGTGTAAGTGAAAAGTATTCATGGATGTTTTAGAATGAAAATTAAAAACAAAAGCTGAGAAATGTAAGACTAACGTCGTTTTGTTGCTTCAGCTGTTTCATTAATTACATGCGCATATTTAAATACGTTCCAACTTTCTAAAAAATCAAAATTATAAATATAAAGAAAAAAGAAATTCTAGAATGCCGAACTCACCTATTTCTTGGGAGAACCTCGTCAGCTCTGTAACATAAATATTTTCAAGTTAATATTAATTAACAATAATGGGATAAAAATTAAGAATAATATACAATTAAGTAGCATTATTATACGTTGGCTAAAACGGACAAGAAACATTGTGTTGCCATTAAAAGATATTTAAAAACCCTTAAAATCTCATGGAATTCCTGGAAATTGTTTATAATCTCTCGTAAACCTTGGAGATCTTTCAAATAAAATATAAAAGCTATAAAATATGGGAAAAATATAATAAAATATCCAAAAAAATAATAAAAAGCCCAAATAACACATTGAAATCTTTTTCTTGATTTAAAATGTAATCTATCAGTAATGTAAACAATTATTAATAAAACAAGAGAATTCAAAAAGCAGTGCTTCAACATCAATGTGAATATAGACAGAACACATTATTAAGCAAACATACTTCATTCTACATATAAATTAAGGATATTTTTGGCGAAAATTAAATACCCACATGGGAAGGTAAGGCAACTCGAGCAGAAAAGAAAGGTACAACAAGTATTCCAGGGAGAGTGGATACAATTACGGTAAGGAGAGAGAGAGAGAAGAAAAAAACAGTGCGTTGCTCAATTTGCCGCCACCAATTACCGTAAGAACGTATGAACAGGCAATTGGCTCAGCAAGTTGCATGTGCAACTTTGTGGAAGAGGTAAAGAAAATCGAAATTTTTACATTGCAGCCACGCGATTCAACCGCTTTAAAAAAATGTATCGAAGGCCTCCATATATTCTTCTTTTTTTTTCACCAGATCCAAGGTCTGCAATTTTATTTTCAATTGAACCATTTATTCTTTTCACATTTTACCAGAACAAAAATTGAAAGAAGGAACTTTCTATATTGAATTTTTGTAATGAACTGTACTTGATTTGAGTTTACAAATTACTAAATGTTATATGTAAAAAGAGTGAAAATAACCACAGAAATAATTATCAATATTTGCCAAGAGTCAGAAGTTTCTCATGCGATTCTCGAGTAATTGCTGGGTGAAATAGAGTCATAAGTGTTGGATGCACATTACCCTCTAATGTAGTGCTTCGGTGAGTCGTAAGCAATAGTTTGACGTCAACTCGATAGTAACGAGTTCCTTGTACGTAAGCAGGGGAAACTAATTAAATTCAACTCATTCTATGCTCTCTAACCTCCCCCTTCCACTTTTTACTCCTCTTTCTCTTGATCTTCTTTCGCAAACTGTTGCTCACTCGACTACAAGTGTTTATTATAACGGATCTTAAGGAGCAGTTTCAACTTGAATCATCCCAGCGGAAAGAATGAAATTGTTACAACAATCTAACAATCGGGAAACTACGTTCAATGTCACCTAATGCCCTCACAACCATAACAAGCAGCAAAAACGACGAGAGAGAGAAAAGGAAAACTAAAGAAGTTGAGTAAAGAAATCTAGATTAATCAGCTGTAACATTAGGTGTCGTCAGAATTAATTTGGCTTGGCTTTCTAACAGTGTTTACTACTTTCTTTAATTTCAATCCTTTTCTAGTTGACTGACAAAATCTAGAAACAGATCAATTAACAAATTATAATAAAAAATTATTAATTTTTAATGTATTAATTACATATTGGTTCATATATCAAATATGATGCTTTTATTTTTTATCAATATGCGTGTATTCGCGAATCCCTAAAAAATCACTCGAAACCTTTGAATTTTTTTTTAAATGAAATCCGGTGAAACTTCTATGAAATCTAGACACAGATCAATTAACAAATTATAATAATAAATTATTAATTTCCCGAAATATGTATAATAATGTATTAATTACATATTGTTTCATATATCAAATATGATGCTTTTATTTTTTATCAATATGCGTGTATTCGCGAATCCCTAAAAAATCACTCGAAACCTTTGAATTTTT